>OZ030018.1:51652386-51717386 GCA_964023405.1 Apodemus agrarius
TCACAACCATCCATAACAAGATCTGACACCCTATTCTAAGGTATCTGATGACACCTACAGTGTACTTACCTATAATTGGTAAATAAATCTTTAAAAAAAAGTTGTCCGTTATAAGAGTTGCCTTATGTTATGTTAGGGTCAAGGTTCATTATTATCCCCTAAGGAAAGCAGGGTGGGGACTTGAAAAATAGCTCAGTCAGTTAAATGCTTCCCTTGTAAACATGAGGATCTTAGTTGCTATGTGCTTATATGTTTACTTTGGGGATCTGAAGACAGGCAGATCCCTGTGGTTTACTAGACAGTCATCATAGCCTATGTAAGTATATGGCCAGTGAGATATCCTTTCCGTTTCAAAAGGTGTGGTGCCAGAGGAAGGACAATGGGGTCTCTCTCTATCTCCCTCTTTTTCTTTCTTTCTCTTTTTTATTGGATATATTTTTATTTACATTTCAAATGTTATCCCCTTTCCTAGATTCCCCACCTTCCTGATAGCCCCTATCCCATCCTCCCTCGCCTTACTTCTATGAGGGTGTTCTTCCACACACCCCTCCCACCTCCCTCATCTCGATTCCCCTACACTGGGGAGTCTCTTGAGCCTTCATAAGACCAAGGACCTCTCCTCCCATTGATACCTGGCAAGGCAATCCTCTGCTACATATGCAGCTGAAGCCATGTGTACCCCTTGGTTGATGGCTTAGTCCCTGGGACCTCTGGGGCGTCTGGTTGGTTGATATTGTTGTTCTTCCTATGAGGTTGCAAACCCCCTCAGCTCCTTTAGTATTTTCTCTGACTCCTCCATTGGGGACCTGGCGCTCACTCCAAGAGTTGGCTGTGGGCATCTGCCTCTGTAAGGCTCTGGCAGGGCCTCCCAGGAGACAGCCATATCAGGCTCCTTTCAGCAAGCATTTCTTGGCATCCACAATAGTGTCGGGGTTTGGTGACTGTATATGGGATGAATCCCCAGGTGGGGCAGTCTCCAGATGGCCTTTCTTCAGTCTCTGCTCTATACTTTATCTGCATATTTGCTCCTGTGAGCATTTTGTTCCCCTTCTCAGAAGAACTGACTCACCCACACTTTGGTCTTCCTTCTTCTTGAGCTTCATGTAATCTGTGAATTGTATCTTGGGTATTCAGAGCTTTTGTGCTAATATCCACTTATCAATGAGTGCATACCATATGTGCTCTTTTGTGATTGGGTTACCTCACTCAGGATATCTCCCTCTTTTACACACACACACACACACACACACACACACACACACACACAGAAAGCAGGGTTTTGTGGCTCAGTGGCAGAGCATATACTCTATCAAACAACAGCAGCCACAGCAGGGGCAACAACAATACCTCATCCAAACCCCAAAATAATAATAATAAAAAGGCCACCAAAAAGCAAAACAAAGAAAGTTACATTAGTTCCTATGATGTGGAGTAGGGGAAGTCACTGGCATTCTTTCCCAAAGCATCTGATAAAAGTTTTGGGAAGGAGGGTAGTGGATAGGTGAGGACCAATGCTCAGCTCTCTCTTTCTGGCCCATCATGGAAAAGCTGTCTACGAACCCCTAAGAAAGCACATACATATCAGAAAAGAGATAGCAAGAAATAGCCTGTGATGGAGGAAAAAAAAGAGGTATGTAATCTTGACTGGCAGATAATCGTTTGAAATTAGGAAGAAGCAGGTTGAACAAAGAACATGTTTGAAACATGGGAAATAATAAAGCCAGATTGTACCCTCAAGAGGGAAAGCTTGACCAGTCCATATTGTTGTCAACGGACGAGACCTACTCATTGAGGAGAAATAGGAAATGTGTCCTCGAGGAAGGCAGAGTACTTTGAAATGGAGTTTGGTAATGGAAAAGTCCATTAATAGCATTTGTAACCCATGTTAACAGATTGCATCGTCGTATCTCTGCTTTCTCTATAAATGTAGCTTTTAGTAAAGTGCCAGGCTGAGCGTCACACATGTGTGACCTGAGTTGGAGGAACGGGGTCACAGTTTAATGTAGTCTTGATGGTGGACACTTATCCTTGGCCTATATACTTAGACTATTCTGCTCCATTTTACTTATGTCCAACTATTTTCCTCTTTCAGAGTACATGGATAAAAATGGAGCCAGGCATTTCAAGGCTAGCCTGGGATCTCTGTCTCAAAGAAAAAGAAAGAAGAAAAGAAGAGAAAATTGGCAGGCAATGTCTAGTGGAAGATGCTTTATAGATATCTTAATAATGAACTTTGTTATTGCAGTTGGTTAGAGGTAGATTTTGCCAAAATGTTTTCAATGGGAAACAATGATAAGCAGCAGCAGAGCACAGGTCCTGTGTGGGCTTTCTTACTTCTTTTACGGTGGGAACAAATTTCTGACAAAATGCTTTTGTATAGATAAGACACTAGCTAGAAAGTTAAAACACACACACACACACACACACACACACACACACACTCAAAGATTTTTTTTTTTTTTGGTTTTTTGAGACAGGGTTTCTCTGTGTAGCTCTGGCTGTCCTGGAGCTCACTCTGTAGACCAGGCCAACCTTGAACTCAGAAATCTGCCTGCCTCTGCCTCCCAAGTGCTGGGATTAAAGGCATGCGCCACCACCGCGCCCGGCAATACACACACACACACACACACACACACACACACACATATATACCTATATATGTATATATATGTAACATATATAATACAGATTATATACCTTACATATTATGTGGTTGCTGGGAATTGAATTCAGGACCTCTGCAAGAGCAGTCAGTGCTCTTAACCACTGAGCCATCTCTCAAGCCCATAATTAAATGTATATAAATTATGTAATTAATATAATTATTATTATATTAAATCATATATTAAATTCAATGCATATATACCTTTAATTGAAGTGTTTAGAATATCACTAGATTGGATTTTTCTTGAAAATGTATAATTACAAACCCAGAGTGTCAGTGCCTTTCCTTAGACTACTCCATGTGAGCTGAGGAAGTGCAATGCCACAGCAGACAAGATGACTTCTTCAGAAGAGTCTGATAGATGAAGGTTTCGTGATACCGGAAGCAGGAAAGATCAACCACAATGCTAGCAGTCACTTAAGCTGTCAGTATGAAATTGCCTGTCAGACCGATGGTCAGATTAAAATGCAAGTGTCGACACTGTACATACTTGCGCTACAGAGCATCAAGAGAGAGAGAGAGAGGAACAGCTCAATAATGCACACCTCAAGGAATAGGGGCAGTGCATGGCTTTTTCAATTTTCTAGAGGTTCCATAAGAGCAAAACATGCTTCAGTAAACTAGACTTTTACTAGAACAGGCTTGCTTTTTCATTTAGGAAGGGGAAGAGAAGATCCCATTCCAAACTTCTTCCCATTGCATCTGCCCTGATAGCTTTACATGAAGAAAGGTAGTTTTTGATTATCATGTTCATCTGTCCTCTCTGACACACAGGGCCATACTCTGCCACTGTCAATATGTCATGGCACACTCCCTTCATGGTTAACTTGCTTTGCTCTAAACTAACTGTATCAAGTAGATATAATTTGTGATGTAACTTTCCTTTCCCTGTAACCTTCCATTTGAGTGGAAATGCCTGACAAACAGAATTTGAGTTGTTGAAGTATTTGTTCTTAGACTTGTACGGAAGCGCTGGCTTCACACTTTCTTTCTGCTTCCCCTGAGTTCTGTGATCATTAGATAAGTGATCTGGGGACTGAGGTTTATCTAGATGACAGGAGCATGGTGATTTATGGAAATTGATATAAGAAAAGCTATGGCAAAAGTAAGTTTGGGAGTTTTGTTTTCAGCTTTTGGGTTAGCCCAGGAACTGCTTCTAGAATCCAGCTGTAAATGTGCACCTGTTTATTCTACACATCATTAGCTGTCTGACCTGCCCCCCCAAATACCAGGGCAAGGGAACCTGTCTTAGGGTTTGTATTCCTGCACAAACATCATGACCAAGAAGCAAGTTGGGGAGGAAAGGGTTTATTGAGCTTACACTTCCACACAGCTGTTCATTACCAAAGGAAGTCAGGACTGGAACTCAAGCAGGTCAGGAAGCAGGAGCTGATGCAGAGGCCATAGAGGGATGTTACTTACTGGCTTGCTTCCCCTGGCTTGCTCAGCCTGCTCTCTTATAGAATCCAAGAATACCAGCCCAGAGAGGGTACCACCCTCCCCCACTTGATTACTAGTTGAGAAAATGCCCCACAGCTGGATCTCATGGAGGCACTTCCTCAACTGAAGCTCCTTTTCCTATGATAACTCCAGCCTGTGTCAAGTTGACACACAAAACTAGCCAGTACAGAACCCAAAGTTTTCCTATCCACTGCAATTATAAAGAAAACCAATGTGAAACATACAAATCTGATCTCTGTGCCTGGTGGAGGAACGTATGTAGTCCAGAGAGAACCTGACATTCTTTCAAAAAAAATTTAAATGTATTTTTATGGAATTTTATTTATTCTCTGACAATCTCATACACATATACAATGTGTCTTGCTCCTTTCCACATCCTGCTGGCCCCTCATCTTACTCTGCCCAGACAATCCTCAGTATGTCTTTCTATCAACTTCATGCCCATAGCCTCTGTTTTTTTTCGAGACAGGGTTTCTTTGTGTAGCCTTGGCTGCCCTAGCATATTTTATAGTGACCCATTGAGTCCAATTGGTGTTACCTACTTGTTATGAATTTATTTATTTTCAAATTTTTTGTTCACTCTAGAACTTTCATATCTGTGTACAGTGCGTCTCACAGTTTTGGTTGTAAGCCTGGGCTTTAACGGCTGAGCCATCTCTCCAGCTCAGCAATTGCATCTTTTTTTTCTATATCTTTTGTTTACATTCCGAATGCTTTCCCCTTAACCCAATCCCCCCTCACCATATGTCCCATAAGTCCTCTTCCCTCCACCCGTTCCCCAATCACCGCCCCCCCCCATCTCTCTGTTCTGTTACTCTCCTACAATACTGGATCAAGTCTTTTCGGGACCTCCTTCCTTCTTCTTGGGAATCTTTTCATTTGCTAATTGTGCCTTGAGTATTCAGAGCTTCTGGGCTAATTAATATCTACTTATCAATGATTGCATTTCATGTGTATTCTTTTGTGATTGGGTTAGCTCACTTAGGATGATATTTTCCGGTTCCAACCATTTGCCTACAAATTAAATGAATTCATTTTTTTTTTGTAAATTGCTGAGTAGTTTCCCATTGTGTAAATATACCACATTTTCTGTATCTATTCCTCCACTGAGGGACATCTGGATTCTTTCCATCTTCTGGCTATTATAAATAAAGCTGTTGTGAACATAGTGGAGCATGTGTCTTTGTTGCATGCAGGGGAATCCTCTGGGTATATGCCCAGGAGTGGTATGGCAGGGTCCTCTGGAAATGTCATGCCCAATTTTCTGAGGAACCACCAGACTGATTTCCATAGTGGTTGTACCATCTTGCAATCCCACCAACAGTGGAGGAGTATTCCTCTTTCTCCACATCCTCACCAACACCTGCTGTCTCTTGAGTTTGTTTTTTTTTTTTTGGCTTTTTTTTGAGACAGGGTTTCTCTGTATAGCCCTGGCTATCCTGAAACTCACTCTGTAGACCAGGCTGGCCTCGAACTCAGAAATCCGCCTGCCTCTGCCTCCCAACTGCTAGGATTAAAGGCATGTGCCACCACCACCCAGCATCTCTTGAGTTTTTAATCTTAGCTATCCTGACTGGTGTGAGGTGGAATCTCAGGGTTGTTTTGATTTGCATTTCCCTGATAACTAATCATGTTGAACATCTATTAAGGTGCTGCTCAGCTATCCGAATTTCTTCTGGTGAAAATTCTTTGTTTAGCTCTGTATCCCATTTTTTAATAGGGTTATTTGGTTCTTTGGGGTCTAACTTCTTGAGTTCTTTGTATATATTGGATATTAGCCCTCTGTCGGATGTGGGGTTGGTGAAGATATTTTCTTTTCTCCCCCCCCCCCCCCGAGACAGGGTTTCTCTGTATAGCCCTGGCTGTCCTGGAACTCACTCTGTAGACCAGGCTGGCCTCGAACTCAGAAATCGGCCTGCCTCTGCCTCCCAAGTGCTGGGATTAAAGGCGTGTGCCACCACCGCCCGGCGAAGATCTTTTCCCAATTAGTTGGTTGCTGTTTTGTCCTTCTGATGGTGTCCTTTGCCTTACAGAAACTTTGTAATTTTATGAGGTCCCATTTGTCAATTCTTGATCTTAGAGCATAAGCTATTGGTGTTCTGTTTAGGTAGCAATTGCATCTTGATCACATTCATTCTCGGCCATTTTACCTCTAACTTCCCCTCACACATCTTCTTCCCAACCTCATGTCCTCATCTCTAATTTTATTTTTAACCCACTGAGCTCTGCTCATCTGCTCATGAATGTGGATGACCCACTGAGGCAAGAGCAGCCTACTAGTGGCCACCCCTTGTTACAGCTCCAGCTGTTAACACCTATAAAGAGGAAACCTCAACAAAGAATTATTTAGGTCTGTTCTGACCTAAAGAATGCTTGTGGCCATGCCTGTTAGGCATTGTCTTGTTAGTCAGGGTTTCTTTTCCTGCACAAACATCATGACCAAGACGCAAGTTGGGGAGGAAAGGGTTTATTCAGCTTACACTTCACATTGCTGTTCATCTATAAAGGAAGTCAGGACTGGAACTCAAGCAGGTCAGGAAGCAGGAGGTGATGCAGAGGCCATGGAGGGATGTTACTTACTGGCTTGCTTCCCCTGACTTTCTCAGCTTGCTCTCTTATAGAACCCAAGACTACCAACCCAGAGGTGGCACCACCTACAAAGGAACCCTCCTGTCTTGATCACTAATTGAGGAAATGCCCCACAGCTGGATCTCCTGGAGGCATTTCCTCACCTGAAGCTCCTTTCTCTGTGATAACTCCAGCTTGTGTCAAGTTGACACAAAAACCAGCCAGTACAGGCATTTTCTTATATTTGATGTAGGAGACTGAACGTATTGGAAGGTTCCAGCCTCATATAGATGGGCCTGAGTGGTGTAAGAGAGCTAACTGAGCAAGGCAGCAAGCAGTATTCCTCCTTGGCTTCTGCTTCAAGGCCTTCACTTGAATTCCTGCCTTAGCTTTCTTCTACAATGGGCTGTAAGATGAAAAAAACGCCTTTCCTCCAAATTGCTTTTGCTTATGGTGTTTATCAGAGCAACAGAAACCAAACAGAACATCTTCCCTGAAGAAAATTGACTCTCTGTCCTCCGGCAGCTATCAAATTCCAAAAGCCCAGCAAATAGGGCTGGGCTCTAGTAGTCTTTCCCCAACCTACGATGGAACTTTTAGTTGACTTAATCTTGTGCAGGTCTTCTACAGATCATCACAGGGGTTTAGATTCTTAATGTAACAGCTATCTCATGACCCAAAGAGTATTTCACAACATTCTTCCCCTCCTTCTGGCTCTTGTATTCTTTTTGCTCACTGTTCCACAATGCCCCGAGTCTTATCCATGTGGTGGGAGACAGGTTGCTTAGTCTCCGTACTTCATAGTTATGAATCTCTGCATTAACCTTGACCCTCTGCACTAAGAAGCTTCTTTTAGGTGGAGAGTGGTAATAGATACATTGAAAATATTCTAAACACAGTTGGACAAAATGAGCATTTAGCTAAACACACACACACACACACACACACACACACACAAACAAACAAGCAGCTCTCTCTGAGGGCCTATGACCTCCCTAGCTATGGGTTTTGAGCATGTTCACGGTACCAGGCATGAATTGCTTCCTCTGGAACAAGCCTCAAAGTCAACCAAGAAACTGGTTTGTTATCCACATAAGTAGTCTCACCGCTATTGTACCAAGAGGCACAACACTTACCTGGCTAGTTGACATAGCATGCAGAATTCAATGCTAGGTGTTTAATCAGGGTTTGTATTTCTGCACAGAACATCATGACCAAGAAGCAAGTTGGGGAGGAAAGGGTTTATTCAGCTTACACTTGCATATTGCTGTTCATCACCAAAGGACATCAGGACAGGAACTCACACAGGGCAGGAACTTGAAGGTAGGAGCTGATGCACAGGTCTTGAAGGGGTGCCTCTTACTGGCTTGCTTCCCCTGGTTTGCTCGGCTTGCTTTCTTACAGAACCCAGGCCTCTCAGCCACAATGGGCTGAGTCC
Organism: Apodemus agrarius; assembly: GCA_964023405.1. Taxonomy (NCBI): domain Eukaryota; kingdom Metazoa; phylum Chordata; class Mammalia; order Rodentia; family Muridae; genus Apodemus; species Apodemus agrarius. The sequence goes on from OZ030018.1 coordinate 51,660,519, forward strand.
TCCCTCATTGAGAAAATGCCTTACAGCTGAATCTCATGGAGGCATTTCCTCAAGAGAGGCTCCTTTTTCTGGGCTAACTCTAGCTTGTGTCAAGTTGACACACAAAACTAGCCAGTACACTGGGCAAGACCTTTGATGTCTTTTATTAGTCCCCCAGCAGCCTCAATAGTACCTTCTAGTCCTAGGAAAGCTGACCAGCAGAGAAAAGTTGTTTCCTGGCCAGTTCAAGTTTGATTTCTCTATGATCTGCAACCAAAGTGTGTTGTATTTTTAGCAATTGGATCTTAGCGATAGGCAAATTATGCCTCCTGGTACAATAGTGACGAGACTACTTATGGGGAGAACAAGCCAGTTTCTTGCTCCTATAACCATCTAGTCACAGTGTACAACCAAAGGCAATGGCAAAGCTTGTGTCGTTTTCCGTGCCTCTTGGACCGTTATGATGAACAGTAACTCAGGGAGGTAACTGAGATTCTTGTTTGATAGCCAATGTTTTCAGGGAGTAGCACTGTTCACCTATACATGGTATGTGTGCTCAAACTCTCTCTTTCTCTTTTTTCTCTTTCTCTTTCTCTTTCTCTTTCTCTTTCTCTCTCTCTCTCTCTCATACACACACACACATACACACATATTCATACACACATGTACACACACATATAGTTAACTTACACATGATTGGATTTTCATCAGGCTTCTTTATACATTCTTGGTTTTTGACTACTCTAACCCCTACGCTCTCCATTCTCCTATCCATTTGCTTCTATCTCCACTTAAATATTTACCACACTGTGTTCCCTCATCGCCATTATCTTTTACACATGCTATGCTCTGCTATTCCATCTTACTGTATTCTTTCTACATGAGTTGCAAAACTGTAGGCCTAAGTAAGCGCCTTGCCAAACGCACTTCATTTTTGAAAATTTTCTGTACTTTTCATGCACAAGTGTGTATTTGTATGCATGCACACATGTGTTTGGGCTTGTGTGTGAGTGTGCACGCATGTGTGGAGGTGAGAGTCTTCCCATGGAGGCCAGTGGTGGTGCACTTCAATCCCAGCACTTGGGAGGCAGAGGCAGGTGGATTTCTGAGTTCGAGGGCAGCCTGGTGACTTCCAGGACAGCTAGGGCTACACAGAGAAACCCTGTCTTGAAAAACCACGAGAGAGAGAGAGAGAGAGAGAGAGAGAGAGAGAGAGAGAGAGAACTTAGGTGTTGCTTCTCATATTTCTCATAGAAAAATTTTCTACCTCCTTTAGGATGGGGCTTCTCATTGGCCTGGAACTTACTGATGTAGTCTAGACTGGAGAGCTATTAAGTCCCAGGGATTCTCCTGCCTCTGAGTCCTCAGTTCTAGGATCACAGGAGAATGCACTATTGTGGGAATCCAGTGACACATATAGGAAAGTGAGGTCCCCAGTCCTCAGCATAGCATCTCTGAAGACTTGCTGGATCCTTGGTTGTTTCCCAGAGCACAGGGAACACCTGCTCCAGATTAATGGGTGATTGATTAGCCTGAGCTGAGAAGATGGGTTGAGACTGTCAGTTTAGTTTAGAGGCACTACATCTGCAAGACAGAAAAACTGAAATACTTATGCAATAATTATAAGACAAAATAACGAAAATGAATGTCAAAATGAGAGAATGTTTCAGAGAAAGCAGCTGAGGACTGCTCTAATGATTTTTTTTTTCGAGATAGGGTTTCTCTGTGTAGCCCTGGCTGTCCTGGAACTCACTCTGTAGACCAGGCTGGCCTCGAACTCAGAAATCTGCCTGCCTCTGCCTCCCAAGTGCTGGGATTACAGGAGTGCGCCACCACTGCCCGGCTTAGTGATTTTTTTTTTTTTTTTTTTAAGGATAGAAATTAGTGTTCTGTAGTATGAGTGTACTGGCTGGTTTTGTGTGTCAATTTGACAACAAGCTGGAGTTATCACAGAGAAAGTAAGTGTTAGGTGAGGAAATGCCTCCATGAGATCCAGCTGAAAGGCATTTTTTCTCAATTAATGATCAAGGAGGGAGGGCCCATTGTGGGTGGTGCCATCTCTGGGCTGGTAGTCTTCGGTTCTATAAAAGAAAAAGCTGAGCAAGCCAGGGGAAGCAAGCCACTAAGAAACATCCCTCCATGGCCTGTGCATCAGCTCCTACTTCCTGATCTTGCTTGAGTTCCAATCCTCACTTCCTTTAGTGATGAACAGCAGTGTGGAAATGTAAGCTTCTTAGTCATGATGTTTTGTGCAGGAATAGAAACTCCATCTAAGACAATCAGATTGGCTTGCAAGAATGCATAAACAGGAAATCTGTGTTTATTGTTTTTTAGCACTTACTAGTAGTGGGATATTTCTATACAAACATGCTAAACATGTGAATACTGTCATGATAAATTACAAATGGGTATTGTCTTTTCTGCAGTCATTCTTTGTATCTGGGGGCCCTGAATTTAAAAGAGACAGAGTAGCTCCTTTGAGTGCTCGCTGTGGGACCAGCAACTGTTTCCTTTGTAGCCTCTACAGAGAGCACCAGAAAGCTGGAGGACCAATAGCTAATACGTGGTTCCAAGGACCAGAAGCTCCAGTCTGGAATGCAGACTCTTTCATTTATGGCTAGCAGGTGCCTGTTGGTTGCATGTATTGAGAAGAAATCTGGGAACATTAAATCATTCTCTTCCTGGTCATAAGGTAGTATTTGAGGGGGTCAGAGAAATGGCTTAATGGTTAAGAGCATTAGCTGGGTCCAGAGTACCTGGGTTCAATTCATAGCTGTGCCTCACAACAGTCTGTAGTTCCAACCCCAGGGGATCTGATGTTCTCTCCTGGGTCCCATAAACACTAGGCATGTGATACACAGATTCCCCCCCATATGTATATACACACACACATGGTACTAGAAATAAGATGATTTGTGGGATAATTTTTTTAAAAATTCTAGAGCCTTATTAAAAACCAAGTTATTTTTGGCTGGGTGTTGGTGGCACACATCTTTAATCCCAGTACTCGTGAGGCAGAGGCAGAAGAATCTCTGTGAGTTCGAGGCCAGCCTGTTCTACAGGGTGAGTTCCAGGACAGCCAGAGGGTACACAGAGAACCTTGTCTTGAAAAACAAAAGCCAAAACCATAAAACAAAACAAAACAAAACAAAACAAAACAAAACAAAACAAAACAAAACAAAACATCAAAAACCAAAAAACCAGAAACCAAAACCCAGGATTTTTCTGACATTTTGTACTTCAATGTTTTCCTTTGCTGTTTTCTCAGGCAATCTCCTCACTGAAATATTCAGCTAACAGCAGTCACTCACAGACTGACCGCTAGAGGGCTAAGTGAGTCAACGTTTTCATGGCTAAGCCTGAGATTGTTGGATCCCAAATGACTCTGGGAGAGAAGGGACTGTGAACTTTTGACCTTCACAGGAGGCATGCTGGTTCATGCACACCCACACATGTACAAGCACACGAAATAAATAAACATTCATTTTCAAATGTTGATCAATGGAAACTAGCTAATCTCTTCCGGTTGGTGAAAAGACTTCCCTTTTCTCTTTATTTTCTTACTAAGTGTCCAGTAGGGCTATCAGACAGTAACAACTTTTTATTTATGAGCGGTTCCTTAGATCAGTGAAGATCTGGGCCTCTCCTGAATTTGCTTTTCTTGAGTCTTACCTTTAGCTCTGGACTTGACACTGGAGAGGCTGATGTGAGCTGGAGGTCATAATTTTAATGTGCCAGGTCAGCTCTGTTTCTGGGAAGCCACCTGTCCCCGCAGAATCAGAATTGGTAGGGCTGGAGACGGAGTGGGAGGTCTCCTGCTGGGCCCATCCCCCACCTCTGTGCAGTTGTGGGATGACCCAAAGGCAACATGCATTTTCATTATGCTCGTCCACTGGAGCTTAGTGGCCTGTCATTTCCTGCCTCCTTCCTCGTGCTGTTGATTCCACAGTGCGACATTTGTTTCGCTGACGACACCCATGCTGGCTGTCATAATGTCATCTGATAAAACATGATCCGGTTTGCGACTGCAGCAGCAGATGCTGCTATTATCTGATTACTTCAAACGTCTTTTCAAAGATACATTGGCTCTTGGTCTAATTCTCTCTGCTTTGCTTTCCCCAGCGTTCCAGCTGCTCAGGGCCAAGGTCTCCTGTCAGTGCGTGAATGGTGAGTACTCATTAGGGTCAGGCAAGGAAACAGCAAAGCATACTTCTGGAGTTTAAAGCACCTCCTCCCCGTCCCCCCCGACCCAGTTCTTCTCAATTATATCCCCAATGCTATTTCATAGGAGGAAAGCTGCCTGAGGTTGAGGAGTTCACCTGAATTTTTCTTAGAAAACTCAGTCACACCTAAGTTTCTTGGCTCGTATGACAAAGGAGCTCACTCCTAGGCTCAGCCTGGGTTTGGGCTGTGCTTATATAGCCTGTTGAGACTCCAGTGCTTGCTCGGGCCTCTGATCTTTTAGCTTTCTACCCCAGGTTTCAATATGGGGAAGTCTAGTCCCAAATAGATGACAGATGGCATTTCTTGACCAATATGAAATCGTTCCCCGAGCTGAAAGAGAAGTAAGGTGCAATAATTATTATTTTACAACAAATAGCACAACACAGATTTAGCAAATAGATAGGCCATTACCGAGACTGCTGTCGTGCATCAGACCTTACCAAGTACTCAGAACTAATCTTTATGAAGTACCTGTAGCTTTGCTCCCCATTCCTTTACAGCATTTCGCTCCATAACTTAATAATTACCTTCGCCGTCATTGATGTAACGGAGAGATTGCCCACAATGTCTACTCGACATGCTAACAATATATAAAATTGGTTAATTCCCCGGCTTTACAGAGCAGCGTGATAAATGGGACTGTCAGAAGGTGTGGAAATTGGATGGGTTCGCAAATATGAAATAAAGGAATCATGGCTTTGAGGAGAAGAGGCCAGACAAATGTAAATGAGCAAGTCTAACTAACGCCTTTTCAGAAATATAAAATTAGGGTTTATCTCCCACACAGTTAAACTTCAGAAGCACAAGGGATCTCTTTTTCCCTCGCAGGAAACGAAGCCAGCAACTGTTAGAAAATTATTGTTATAGAACATGTTTGTGACATAAATTTCTGTTATTACAGATGTCTGAAAAAGAAAAGATGACGAAATCCATAGATATAATCCTGTTTTGTGGTAGGGAGGCAGGATTCCACGGATTAGCCGGCAGTGTGCCTGATTTGTATATAAAATCACATAAACTCGTCTATTAGACATGTTTCCTCTATGATTTCTTTTGCAACATGCCTCAAGTTGCAGTCTACATACTTTCTTAGAATTTTATTTTAAAATAATTTCGGATTCATAGAAAAGCTTTTTAGGATGGAGTTCCACGCATGTGTCCTTCATCTAGATTTCCAAAATGTTGCTATTTCACTGCCTTTATTTGCTAGCCTCTTCTGCAAACTCCATGCTACTCCTTTAACTCCTCACTTCCCACTGCACATTTTAATAATCACCCATTAGTTTATAAATGATATTATGAAAATCAGAAAACTCAAAATGATGACAAGGATTATATAAGCTTACAGACCTTGATATACCTCTCTCACTACTACCACCAGAAATGCAGTAATTTTTCTCTAGTTCAGAATTCTACACTTGATCACAAATTGTACTTTAGAAGTCATCAGTCTTTAAACTTGGGCTGTTGGCCTCAAGGCTTCTAAACATCTTATGATGCTGGCTTTTTTTTTTTTGGTAAATATTAAAAAAAATCCAAGGCTGGGATTGACATTCAACTGTTTCAACTGGTAGGGAACTCTGAAATCATGCTCATTTGTTAATGGTTCCTTCTGTTTCCTTGAATTCATTTAAGTACACCCGCTACTGCTGTATGTTAAATGTGTATAGTGTTATACCTAACCATAATACTTCCTGGTTTTCTTTGCAGATTTTAGTTTTTTATATGTAGCCTATGCTTGCCTCCAGCTGGTGAAGCTTGTAGGTGAGGATGTCTTTGAACTGTTGATCCTCTTGTTTCTAGCTTTCAAGAGCAGTGATCAGAGGCATGTACCACTACATCTGGTTTTATGTATACAAGGCAAGTACTGTACCAACTGATTTACATCCTCAGATACCTAGATTCATAATTTGAAGCTATTGGGCTGTTGAAATGACTCAGTGGGTAAAAACTGCTTCTGTGCCAACTTGAGAACCCAAGCTTGATTTCTGAAATCCATGATGGGAGGAGAGAATGTACTCCAGAAGATGGTCTTTAGATCTCTATACACATACCATAGTATAGTCCATTTGTATTCACACAAAAATCACCTGTATATACACACAACACACACACACACACACACACACACACACACACACACACCCCATGCATCAGATACAGGCATGCACACACTAAATTAAGGAAGTAATTTTCTCTCAATTGTATTTATTTTGTCTATTCTTTTTTTTTTTATCCATAAATTGCAGTCAAGCTGTTATGTATTACACTAGAAGTTGGCAGTATTGATGCTTGAGTTTAACAGATGATGGCAAAAGACTGTTACTCTTAGACAGAGACAAAAGCCATTACAATGCACAGTGTGACAGGCCAACTTCTGATCATTTTGGTGTTCTTGGCTCTTAAGCCCCTTGAGAGTACTGAGGAGGTAGGAACAGGTGGATGTGTACTCAGAGTGGCTGTATTCCAGCTCACGCATAGGCTGCTAATAAATGTACCAACACTGTCCTAGAGGAGATTGTTGTCTTTATTATTTTTGTCAGGGAAAAAGAAAAAGAGAAAAAAAACCCCACCCTCTTTTCCCCAGAGAAAGACATGATACTTCCCATAACTACTCCTATGCAAATACCTGGGGAAGAAATTCCAGCCAAAGTGTTGATACAAGGTTATTATAACAGCTTATGAACTAACCCTCAACAGCTGGCCACTCTGTTATTTTATCATGGGCTATGCTCATTCTCAGTGCTATTGTATGTCGACTTTTTCTCACTTATGCAGATCTTGGCTGCTGGACCTGGGATCTGAGGATCTGAAAGAATGGGGCAGACTACAGTCTAATGGTGTAGACAACCTAATACTTATGTTTCAGTGTTCTTTTATACATGAATGAAACAAAGGAAGAAGTGATCCAAGGAAGGTTGTTTGAGTTCAGAAAAACATAACTAGATAAACAAGTAAATAAATGGCAGTAAGCACATACTAAATATTGACAGAGAAGCCCTTTCCCAGAGCTTTCTTGGGTCAGAGTAATTTAAACACAATTGCCTGGCACATACTATAGATTATCTCTAGGAAAGCATGAACGGAAGGTAGAAGGTGTTATTTGGATTCAGGGTTACATTGAAGACAGCACTCCGCAAATCCCTTCATCAGATTGGGTTCTACAGCTATGTCCTTACATCCAACAAGAATAAACATATCTTATAAATTGAATGCAAATATTGGCCACAGGAGGCATGAATTCATGTCCAAGAACAATCCAGGGAACACAATCTTCATTTAAGTTAGTGTTACCTCATAGTTGTTGGAAAAATTTCATCAACGTGATTTATGCCTTACGTTTTTTTTATTATATATCCGAGTGTGCATGGTGTATGTACATGCTAAGACATTCATGTGGAGTTCAGAGGACACTTTGTAAAGTATAATCTCTTTCCACTTTTAGATGGTCTGGGGGAGTAAACCTAGATCACCAGGCTTGGTAGTAAGTGCCATTACTTGTCAAGCCATCTCCTTAGTCCTAATTTAATTTAATCCCCTGACTGCTAAGACAGAGTTTTTGTTTAGCCCTGGCTGTCCTGGAACTAACTCTGTAGTCTGGGCTAGCCTCAAATTCAGCAATTGGTCTGCTTTTGCCTCTCATGTGCTGGGATTAAAAGTGTGTACCGATACCACCAGCCTGATTTTTTTTTTAAAGATTTATTTATTGTTATATGTAAGCACACTGTAGCTGTCTCCAGACACCAGAAGTGGGTGTCAGATCTCATTACGGATGGTTGTGAGCCACCATGTGGTTGCTGGGATTTGAACTCAGGACCTTCAAAAGAGCAGTCAGTGCTCTTAACAGTTGAGCCATCTCTCCAGCCCAACCACCAGCCTGATTTTTAAATTAGCTTTCAAAGTAGCATATTTCCTTCTAAGATTTGTATATATACTTATTTTTGTTTAACCCTATCACCACTTCTTCCTGGGCTCTAGATCTCCACTTCTTATGTGCTCATATTCTCCTACTTGTAGTATTCTCCCTTCCATTATGATAGCACATGAGCTCTAGTGATCTCTCATCCTGCTCCCTTAAGGTACTTGAGGCTCATTGGAAAACTTCTCTAATTTCTTTTCCAATATATCTTATTAGCATATATTTCTAATAATCCTGTGAGGATGGCTAACACATGATGATGGAGTCTTGTGGTGGTTTGAATGAGAAATACCCATCATAGGTTCAGGAATGTGAACATGTAGAATCCTGCATGGCTGCAGAAGGGACAGCATGACACAGTTCCCACCCCTGGAGCTTAGCCATCAGGGCACGAGCCTCCACTACTGTTCATAGTTGCTAGGCCTAAGTTTTTTTTTTTAAAGGCTTGTTTGTGTATGTATGTATGTGTACATATACATATGCACATATATATTACTTTATATTCCTCCTTTCAGGGAATGTCCTCTCTGCCCAGATTAATGACTCCATGATAATTAGGAACAGCATGATCTTGGGAATCATGAATGTTGTCTTTGTGATGTTGAGACCTTCAGGACAGCCCTTCAGACGTGGGAAAAAAACTCTGAAAGCATGACTTCAACAATACATAAATCAATATAAGATCTGTCCTTTACAGGACTTCTCAACTATGCAAAATGCAAGGATGCAATATGAATTGTATGAGGGGTTTCACAGACTGAAAAGTACAGAGGCAGCTGCACTAATGAGTCAGCGTGTCAGAAAGTTATTAAAGAAGTAGATAAAGAGATTTAGAGAGTGGTGATCTTAGAGCAAGATCACATACAGCTAAGCTTATTATTTCTGCTTACAAAGGCAGGCAGATTTCTGAGTTCAAGATCAGCCTGGGACAGAGTGAGTTTAGGTCCAGTTGTGGTGGGAATGGTGAGCTCAGGATGGAATCCTACCCAGCTAGCTTATTGTTTGTGCTTAGAAAGGCAGGCAGATCTTTGAATTCCATTGCTATGTTAAAAATGTTCTTGAAGTCTTTTTTTGTAAGAATCAAGGGGCTAAGGTTATTAAATGCTGATTTGTAGGATAATCAAAAGGGAGCCTGGCTAAATGATTGAACTGTTATATAAATAAAAGACTGGGCTTTGGTCTGTAAGAGATGAGTTGTCTGGAGAGACATTGTTGTTCTTTTTTTGGAATTTGTCTAACAGGTTTTCTGACCAAAGCTAATTAGATGTCTAACACAGCTCTTTCGGACTTTTCTCTAGCAGGTTTTCTGACTTTGGTCACAAACACAAGAAGTTTTTCTAGCAGACCTGACTTTGGTCTATGCCAAACAGAGAACTATCTGGAGCAGAGAGCTGTCTCAGAGAACCATCTGCAGAGCTGTCTAGAGAGCTATCTACCACAGAGCTGTCAGCATGTACCCAATCATTGATTTCGAGTCATTTCTTACACCACTCTCAAACACCCTTTCTTTAGAAATTGTTCTCTAAGATGAGGCTGGACCTTGACCTCAGTTAGTGGTGCTGTTTGTGGGATATTATGAGACCTGTAGGAGGTGGAGTCTAGCTGGAGGAAGTCCATCACTGTGCATGGCTTTAAGAATTTTATGGCTTCATCCCACCTCCAGTTTGCTGTGTCTGCTTCATCTTTGGATTGAAAATTGATCTCTGTGGTTCCTTCTCTGGCCACCTGCTGCCATGGGTTGCTTTTGGTAATCTTTTATTACAACAACAACAACAACAAAAAGCAGGCAAGCAAGCAAAACCCTAAAGATCTACTTAAATTTCAGATGACTTTTCTTTCTCTGAAAATTCAAGGAAACACTTACAGGGCTTTTAAAGGAAGTGCCCATAAAAGATGACTCTGATCTTGCTATGTTAAAGAACCAAAGTTGATGTTTGTGTGTGCGCATGTTGTGTGTGTCTATGTTCATATTGTTTGTAGGTTTGGTAAATATCCATCTATTTTTTCTTCTGCAATGCATTCTTTATAATTGTTGAGTACATTTAGTGTGTGTGTGTGTGTGTGTGTGTGTGTGTGTGTGTGTGTTCATGTGTGCCAGAGTGGAATATGGAATGTGGAGGTCAAGACTATTAGTAGAAGTCAGTTCTCTCCTTACTTGTCTACTCCTTAGGCTTGGTGGCAAGCACCTTTACTTGCTGAGCTATGATGCACTTTCAAACTCATTAAAATAATAAGTTTTTTTATTTGCTTTTTTTTTCCTGAGACAGGGTTTCTCCATGTAGTCCTGGCTGTCCTGGAACTCACTCTGTAGACCAGGCTGGCCTTGAACTCAGAAATCCGCCTGCCTCTGCCTTCCAAGTGCTGGGATTACAGGCGTGCGCCACCACGCCGGGCAAATAATAAGTTTTTATTCATAGGATTTATTAAAAAAAATCTGTGGTACTGTTAACAGTTACACTATTCTTGACTTCTATTTGATATTTTACTTAACAGGTTGTCATTGTAAAAATGATGCATTAATAAGCTGGTAACATGACTGTTTGGGTTAAAGGCATCTGCTTCTAGGACTGATGACCAGAGTTTGCTCCCCAAGACTCACATACCAGTAGAGAACCAACTCTCACAAGTTGTCCTTTAACCTAAATACACATGCCTGACATGTGTACAACACGCCCCTCAAATAATGTATTTGGAAAAGTTTACAAAAGGTTATATTGGTTTTTTGAGACAGGGTTTCTCTGTGTAGCCCTGGCTATCCTAGAACTCACGTTATAGACCAGTCTGGCCTATATATTTATTTAATTTATGCATGTGAGTTCACTGTCACCATGTTCAGACATACCAGAAGAGGGCATTGGATCCCACTGCAGATGGATGTGAGCCATCCTGTGGTTGCTGGGACTTGAACTCAAGACCTCTGGCAGAGCAGTCAGTGCTCTTAACCTTGGAGCCATCTCTTTAGCCCATATTAAGCATATTTTAATGTCTTTCTTTGTTCAGCTTCTGTGTGGAAAATAGAATATTTGTGTAAGACAAACACTCAGAAATTGAACTGCTGAGTCACAAGGTTTGACTATTTCAGTTTTTAGGAATGCTGCACAACTGCTGACCTAAAGTGTTCCCTTCCTCACCACTCTTGACAACACTTGGTATTGTCTAGCCTTTAATCTTTATGCTGAAAGTGATATGTCTTTGGTGGGTATTTGTGTGTGTGTGTGTGTGTGTGTGTGTGTGTGTGTGTGTGTTTGAGAGAGAGAGAGAGAGAGAGAGAGAGAGAGAGAGAGAGAGAGAGAGAGAGCTTTCTGTTTTGCTCCAGTGATGTATTTGTCTGGTCTTACAGAAGTAACACACTTTAGTAATTACTATGGCTTTGTTATAAATTTTTCCATTATTGAGAATTAAATGCAAGATCTTATGCATGCTGGGTAAGCATATTATTGCTGAGTTAGAGCCTCGGCTCTTAAGGAATGTTGCTGTTGGTTGGAGCCTATGTTTTCTGTCACACAGTGTTGCAGAATGTCACTGCTTTAACAATATAGCTTTTTGAGTTGCACTCACTTCTTTCTGGTATCAGGCCTTTGCAAATTCATACAAACTTTTGCAAGTGAGGAATGTTTATTAGATACATTTATATGTATATTTTAATTTAAAGATATAAATATATCTGTATTTTGCTGTGTTCTTTATGAAGGTTGATTTCTGTAACACCCTTCTTAATATTAATATAGTATAATATGTATAGCAGGTATATGAATTAATGAATTCGGTAGTAGATATCTACTCTAGTCTGTCAGGAAAGGTAGACAGAGGTCTCATTAGGTCATGTATTAACTTGCCCATTAACTCAAAACATTCTTTTGGTTTTATCAGACTTCCGTGAAGGCACCACTAGTTAAGCAGAATCTTGAGTTTGTTTTGCTTTGTTTTGTTGTAGTTGGTTTTCCTTTTTTTTTCTGGAACATAATTCCAATGGCTATTCTCTATCAAGGCAGAGTAGATCAGAGCATCAATGAGCAATGTTTGAGCAGCATGGAGAACTGAATATGTGCTTGCACTGGTTAGTTTTTAATGTCTGCTCAACACAACATAGAGTGACTAGGGAAGAGGAAGTCTTAATTGAGTAATTGACCAAATCAGACCATCCCGTATCTATGTTTGTTATAGATTGTCTTCATTGATGATTGATTTGGACCAGCTTACTGTATGTGATTCTATCTATCTTTAGGCAAGTAAGCTTGGGCTATATAAAAATATTAGCTGAAGATATTCCAGTGTGTGAGCTAATTAAATGGTATCAATGGCTTCTATGTTAACTACTGAGGTAACTGTTACTTGGCTAGCTTGCCATATTGTTCTGTTGCTAATATTATAAGGAAACTTTCTCATATGCTATTTCTGCTGTTACTAGGAAACTTTCTTATGCCTAAGTTGATTACATATTCTGTTCTGTGCCCATGGAAACCAATCATGTTAGAAGTCAGAGAATTGCTTTGTATAGTTACTCACAAGAAGCTTGGACCCAAACCAACAATCCAGCAGCACTCCATACACCTGTGTATAAGCTTTATATGGTGTTCACTTTTATAAGCTGCCCCTGGGATGGACCCCAACGTAATAGAGACACCTGCACCAATATATGAGACTATTTGGAATAAGACTTCCATTTTGAGGAGGGGTGGAGTAAAGTTAAAATTCCCAAGACTTCCCTGGAAACTTCATCCTACTGGTAAGAAAGAGACATGTACTTAACTTCCCAACCAGGATGTCAGTTCCCAACCATGTACATGGGGAACTGACATCCTGGTTGGGAAGTTAAGGCATGAATATTAGACAAGACACATCCCTTGCCACAGTTAAATACCCTAACCAATGGGAGCAGGATAAGTGTACAACAAAGACATGTTCCTATGAAGTCCCTATCCCTAAATCCTGGTTGGTGGGGTATCACAGATGTTTGTAGATCTCAGTCATTAAAAGCCCTATAGGATCTTGACTCAACCTCACAGTCAGCTCCCAAGTCTAACTGATCTGTGGCCCTGATCTATCAGTTTTGGGGTGTGGCATTCAGTAAACCATCCCTATTTGACTGAGATAAAGACCTCAACATTCTATGGTTTCTGCTTCAGTTTCAACTTTATCTCCTGCCTTAACTTCAATGATAGCCTGTCACTTGGAAGCATAATATTAAAAAAACCCCCTTTGTTCCCAACTTGATTTTGATTGGAGTATTTATCAAGGTAAAATAAAGGAAAATAAAAATAACAATACCACTTGCATATCGCCTAAAAGTACAAATTAAAAATAATGCACTAGTAACAGGATCCTATGGATAACATATGGACTAGTGTTCAAAGTGCTTGCTGTACAGTTGTAGAGACCTGGGTTTCGATCCCTAGCGTCTATGTAAAAAGTTGGACGAGGTGGCCTGTGCCTGTAATTCTACTTCGGGGAATGTAGAAACAGGCAAATCCTCAGAGCTCTCTAGTCATGCCGTCTAGCCAATCCATCTTAGCTCCGGAGTAATTGAGAGACCTCATCTAAAAAACTTTGTGGGAAATGGTTTAGGACACTCATGACATGTTTTTGTAGGAGGTGAACAGTGAGTCTCTCTGTATGGAGAACAAGAAGCTCCGAGGTATAGTGATCTGATCACATTGATTTAGTTTCAAGAATTATTATTTTTTTTATGATGCAAGGGGCTTTTATTAAACTAGAATAAGGCAAGTATCACAACAAAATATTTCGAACACTGTCTTTTGGAAATTAGAATTTTGTCTCACTGAATAAAAATATAAATAGGGCCCACAGAGAATGAGGTGGGATGCTGGTGATGGAAGAACAGCTTTCACCCAGAATAGCTGAGATAGATGAAAATCTCATGCGGGATTAGGGATAATGCCACTGTGGATTTCTGGACTAGCCTGAGCTGGTCAATCAACAGCTAGAGCTATTTTTGAAGTTCTTACCTAACAGGGGCTTATTGAGAAAGCCCTCTTTGCTCTAAGTAGCAACATTTTGTGTGTGTGTGTGTGTGTGTGTGTGTGTGTGTGTGTGTGTAAAAGGATCACTTAAAATGAGTACCATACTTCTTTGTTTCAGACATGGTCTCTGTTTATCGTTCTGGTTATCCTGTAACTCACTCTGTAGACTAGGCTGGCTTCAAACTTGGGACCAAACTCAATCAACCTGCCTCTGGTTCCTGAGTGCTGAGTTCAAAGTTGTGTGCCACTGCTTAGTCTACAGAGTGAGTTCCAAGATACCCTGGATTACACAGAGACACCGTGTCTTAAATAACAAAACAAGTAAAATAATAAAATAAAATAAAGACTGCTACAAATACTTGAAGAACACAATGCCATAGCAGCAAATGTCAGAAATACAGAGAGCAGTGCAGAAAGGTGGCGATAGTTTTCTGTAATTATTTTCAAGGCCTCAAAAATGCCAAGACACTTGGTCTAAAATCATTTCATATTAACCAGCTCTATGTTTATTGTGACAGAAGACCTTTTGGGTTCCTATCAAGCATTGGCCAAAGTAAACTGAAAAGTAAGGAGAATACAATAAAAGATATCTCCTGTACCAAGATTCATTCTTATACAAGTCATTTTAATTATACTAATAACTCAATAGTCTTAGGCCAATAACAATTAACTTAATAATTGCTTTAATTTAGTAAGCAGTTTAACTGAGCCCCTATCCATAAATTTAACAAAGCATATAGACACTACAATTTATGATGTTTAACTTTGTTTAAGAGGCTGATTAGGATAATTTGTTTTCTAGTAAAAAACATTTCAATAGAACACATTGTACAAAGAAAATCAAGGGCCATTTACAACCAATGCTTTAGTCCTTTAAAACATTTCTTTCTGAGTTCATTAGTGTGTGGAATATACTTTTTGTGTATAAAATAGAAATCTTTTAGCAGTTATGCTAGCTCATGTATTAATTTTAGTTAACACTTCAAAATTTATAAAGACTTTCCAATACACATTATTTAGCCAATTCTGTTTATTAGGACAAATTCAGTCTTTATATAGAATACTGGAGTCTCTTCACCAATTTTATTTGTTATCTTTATTCAATCTTCATGCAGAAGGTAACATCAAGACCTCTGCTATATGACTGTCTAAGAGTCACATGACCAGGTGTGAAGGGCTTAGGGACAAACCTAAGCACACTTCCTGACTCTTGGCATTGTCATATGGTATTATTTTTAGTAACGGTTCTAGAATCTCTGTACATTTGTTCAGTGGGAAAGGTCATCTTTTTGAAATATTTCTGACATGTTCTTCACTTCTTTTGGGTTGTAAAGGTACAAGAGTCATCTACCGATTCAGAACAAAAAAAGAAAAATATAGGTTCAAGAATTGAACAGATTTTGAAGCAATGCAGATCTCTGTGTGTCAAGGAGAAAACTGCTGTATAACATAAACGACAAACATTTTCTATATATTTTTTAAAGATTTATTTATTTATTATATGTAAGTACACTGTAGCTGTCTTCGGACACACCAGAAGAGGGCATCAAATCTCATTACAGATGGTTGTGAACCACCATGTGGTTGCTGGGATTTGAACTCAGGACCTTTGGAAGAGCAGTCAGTGCTCTTAACCGCTGAGCCATCTCTCCAGCCCAACGTTCTCTGTTTTTACTTAAGTGAAAAGAAAGATTATTTTGGTGAAAAATATGCCTTAGAACTTAGTCCATGGGACATATAGCAAGCAATTAGGGAGGAAGACATTTCAGAGCTGAAAATTACACATCATACTTGACACTATACAGAACTAAAACCAAAGACAGTGCATGGTTTCTGACTCTGACAGTGGTATTATCAATATATATCATGAGTGTCTTTGCACATTGAGACAGTCATGAAAGACATAACTCAAAGGAATTGATGAAGTAATTTTGTTTTTCTTTTTTACTGCTGCTCAACAATCTACCACACTTAAGATATCACCAGTCATAAGACTTTCTATGGAACAGAAATCTCAGCAGGCTACAAGCTGGTTCTCTGATGAAATTACACAAGGCTGAGAGGAATGTGCCAGCAGGGGCTATGGCCTCTCCTGTGCTTTGGGATTCTCTTTCTAGTTCATTTGGATCAGTAAGAGATGGCGGTGCCTTGTGCTTATAATGGGACTGATATACCAATTTTCTTGCTTGGTCTGTGTAGCTCTGTGACTTCATCCACACACAACTAACTCATGATATGACTCTTTACTGTTGTTTGTGCTGGTGGAAGATCTTGGTGATGTTTCTGACAATCTCAAAATCCTCAGAATAATTTCCCATTTGTTTAACTTAATATAGACTCACAAGGAGCTTTAATGATATCTGTAAAACCTCCTTTGGCATATGAGGCAGCCTAATCTGGACCATAACATCCCATCTTATTCACAAGCTCTGAGGACATTTCAAGAGGATGAGATTACACAAAGCAGCCAATCCAGGATGCTTAAATACAGTAGGAGACTTAGAAACTTGCCTTCCATACTCTCAGCTCTGCCCATAGAAAAGGTTCATTCTCTATTCCTATAAGCACAATATGATTTTCCATTGGGAGCCTCTTTTCTATCTCCTACCCCATGTTGATTCCAAGATCTAATCTTATTCCTCTCCTGATTCCAAGTACATGAATTGACTTAGTCTTGTCTGCCACTGTGCTTTCTCTTCTTTCTAGTGATTTAGAGATGGGTGCCTGGAAGGAAGTAGACAAATTAGAGTGGATTCTGGAAGTTATGTTGCATCTGTTAGGAATTAGCAGCTATAAATTTCTTCTAGGAAGGTTAGACATAGCATGAGAAAATGCCTAGGGGCTTCCATATTGGAATTGCCTGAAAAGAAATTTTAAGCTGAAAAGATTAGTGACTCATGAAATCTCCAAAAACATGACTGCCCAAATGCAAGATGGACAAGAACACCACCAGTAGACATGTAGGAGTAAATGGGGGTGGGGAGATCATGAGGCCTTAGCCCTACACAGAACTGTAGGCAACTAGGAATGCTGAGAGCCTGAGAAGTGGTCTTCTCTAGGGAAGAGCACACCAACCAGCTATCCATCAATTGGGTATCTAATACCAAATGTTCAGCCCTGAATGCATACTGTCGTAGAGTTTTGCTGCAGTGAAAGGACACCATGATCAAGACACGTCTTATAAAGGACAACATTTAATTGGACTGGCTAACAGGTTCAGAGGTTCAGTTCATCATCATTTAGGTGAAAACATGGCAGCATCCGGGCATGCATGGTAGAGGAGGAGCTGAGAGTTCGACATCTTCATCTGAAGGCTGCTAGCAGAATACTGGCTCCCAGGCAGCTATGACAAGGGTATTAAAGCCCACACCCACAAGGCCACACCTACTCAAACAAGGCCACGCCTTCCAATAGTGCCACTCCCTGGGCCAAGCATATTCAAACCATGACACATACATACAGCAACTTTAAACAGACTGAGCAGGTTATGTTTAGGAATATCTATGTATATGCATATAAATATAGGCTTGTAGTAATGGTTGATGAAAGGGAATGCCATGGGTTTGGGGAAGTGCAAGAAGGAACGAATGGGACAGTTTGGAGGTAGAAATGATGCAATTGTACTGTAATCCCCCAAATTGAAAATTAGTCAAGGATGTTAGGTTTTAAACCTGGCACAAATGGCCAGCTGAAGTACCTATTCTGAAGTATCATGTCAAAGTGGACCTGGTCTTCAGGTTCTTCTAGCACCCCTAGTTTCTTCCTGTTACTGGGTATAACTGGCATACCCTGCTCCTTATCTTAAATTTCTCTAACCCAGGGCCTGGACTGTTCTTCCCCCAGCTGTCTTTCCCTGTATAATCCAGCTATTTTGGTCCAGTGGTGCTCGACATTCCTAATGCTTTGACACCTTAATATAGTTTCTCATGTCGTGGTGACCCCCAACCATAAAATTATTTTTGTTGCAACTTCATAACTGTAGTTTTGAAGCATAATGTAAAATTTCTTCTAGGAATGTTAGACAAAGGATATAAATCAAAATGGAAAATCTGATACCAGATGGTATTAGGCAACCCCTATGAAAGGGTTGTTTGACTTCTTCCTAGGTCATGACCCATAATACCTGGTCCTTTTGTCTACCCTTCACCTTCCTCCTCCTAGACTCTTGGTCCCTTGGTTTCTTGGCTCTCTCCATACCTCTCTCCTCACATGACAGGTTCAGAGTCATGTTCATGCTGGCTTCTCTCAGGTGTCTTTGCCTCTGGCTATGCTCTCCCTCATATCTACAATAAACCTTTTCCTCCACCATACTATACCTAACAGTGGACATATCCCTCTCTCCTCTTCTTCCTTCCTTGCCCTTCCTTCCTTCCTTCCTTCCTTCCTTCCTTCCTTCCTTCCTTCCTTCCTTCCTCCCTCCCTCCCTCCCTCCCTCCCTCCCTCCCTTTCCTTCCTTCCTTCCTTCCTTCCTTCCTTCCTTTCTCCCTCCCTCCCTCCCTTCTTTCTTTCTTTCCTTCCTTCCTTCCTTTCTTCTTCCTCCCTCCCTCCCTTCCTTCCTTCTTCCCTCCCTCCCTCCCCTCCCTCTTTCTTTCTTTCTTTCTTTCTTTCTTTCTTTCTTTCTTTCTTTCTTTCTTTCTTCCATTCATCTGGTAGTTCAGGAGTCCTAATGATACTTTGGGAGGCCTTTTGGGTTTGAAGCCAGGTGTACCTGCATCTGTTACTGCTGTGATTTGGATATAGAACGTCTCCCTATGGCTCATGTCTAGGCGCATTGAATACTTAGTCTCCAGCTGGCATTGATGCTTGGGAAGGTTGTAGAATCTTCAGGAGGTGGAGTCTTGCTGAAGGAAGTGTCTTACTGGAGGAGGGCTTTGAGGCTTTCCTGTTTTCCACCCGCTTCCTGGCTGCCAATGCATTGAGACCAGCCGGCCCACTGCTTCTGCCACTGTGCCTTCTTAATCTGAAGTAATATCTTCCCACCACAATGCAATGAACTCCTTAAACTAATCCAAATAAAGAGTTTTGCCGTTAAATCGCTTCTTGTCAAGTATTTTGTTACAGTGATATCAAAGATAACTGATCTATAAAACTGGCACAAAGGAGTGGGTCCATTGCTGTGATGTATCTGATTGTGTGGTTCTTAGATCTTTGAAATGGTTAGAGGGAAGAACACAAAGATTTTAGAATTTTAGGCTAGAAAACACCTGGAATTCTGTAAGCACAGTTTGATGGGACACAGAGACAGGCATTGGGAAGGTCAGACACCTGAGAGAAATGTCAACATGAGGTTGCAGAGAAGAACAAAACTTTATCAGGAGCTAGGTGAGAGGACATTCTTGCTATATTCTGGCAGAAAATCATTCTGCCAGAGTCTGGATTAAGTTGTGTGAAGCTGAATTAAAGAGTAATGCACTTTTATTGGTGGAGGTAAGTTCAGGATATCATTGCATTCCGACCGTGCCGTGGCTCCTTTTCATTTGTCTTATTCAGATCATCAGTAAGAAGCAGCAATGAGCAGAGCTGAAAATTGTGAAAACTCTACAACAAGGAGAGGTAAAGACCGCAAACAAGATTAGAGTTATAAGAAAGGCAATGCGAAGCTGGGCAGTGGTGGTGCACGCCTTTAATCCCAGCACTTGGGAGGCAGAGGCAGGCAGATTTCTGAGTTCAAGGCCAGACTGGTCTACAGAGTGAGTTCCAGGACAGCCAGGGATATACAGAAAAACCCTGTCTAGAAAAAAGCCAAAAAAAAAAAAAAAAAAAAAAAAAAAAAAGAAAGGCAATGCGGAAAGCACTGTCATTGTTAATTGGAAGCCTGATATTCTACACTAGGGTAGGAAAGGTGTCCCGATAACAAGGCGCTATCCACTGAAGGCTCATAACTTAAGAGAATGCATCCTGACATAGACATGGGGTTTTCCCTGAAACTGAGGCTTGCTCCTTCACCAAAGTACCCCTGGCCTTTTTTATAGGGACTCTCATGCCACTTAGAGCCAGACCTCAGCTCCTCTTCATGACATCTTCAACAAGAGGGTTTCCAATGAAACTGAGCCTGGATCATCACCAATGGCCTCTTTTGGTCTTTCATAATACCAAGGTTCAACTACTCTTAATGGCCCCTCATGACTCCAAAACTAGCACCATGTGGGAGAATTATACATTGCCAAGTTGAGTCTTGGCCTCTTCTGGACCACAGCTTCTGTGTACTGGCCCCAATGAAATGCTTTACAGATTTCACCTTGATGATGCTGTCCTTTTACTGATCATAACTGTTTTCTTTTTCTTTCCAGGCCCAGCTAACCAGCGTCAATTGTCCCAGTACAGCAAAGGCTTCCCTTCAGTGCTGGTTCCTTGTTAGTTACAGTTGGTTCTTCATCCCCAGCTGATGAAAAACACAGATTCATAATTCAAACATATCACACAAACAGCCCCAAGTCCTTGCATCCCTTTCAGACTTCCAAGTACGACCTTCATTTTCTGAATTGCTCTCAGCATTATAATCTAAGTTCCCACAATAGCTCATTAAGCTTTGAGAATTCAATGGGTTTCTAGTATAAAGTTCCACGATCCTCCTCCAAACTCACATGGTCAGGTTCGATATGGCAAAACCGTACTGTCTGATATCAATTTCTCTTCTAGTTTGCTTTCGGCTACTGTGATAAAAACTATAACCCAGAACAACTTGGGGGGCAGGGAACTTAAGGTTTATTTTGCTTACAAATTATAGACCATAGCTAAGGCAGGAATTTAAGCAGTAACCTGAATGAGGGAACTGGTGCAGAGACCACAGAGGAAAGCTGCTTACTGGCTTGCTCTCTGGGTTGCTCAGTTAGCTTTCTTAAATATCCCAGCCCTACCTACCTAGGAAGAGTACCACCCACAGTGGATCAGGCCCTCCTAAATCAATTAGCAACTAAGAAAATGACTCACAGATATGGCCATGTGATAATCTAATGGGGGCAGGTCCTCAAGTATGTTTGCCTCGTCCCACATATGTTAAACTGACAACTAACTGAAGCTAACGCTGACAGGAATGAACGGTCTGACCAATTTCTCCCTATATTTGGATCAGGATCTCAGCCTATGGAATAGTGCTGAGCATTACACGGCATTTACAGGGAATCTTCTTACCTCGGTTAACCTGATGTAGCTAATCTCTCACTGACTGGCTCCTGAGGTTAATTTAATCAGTATAATCATTCACAATCATATCTCAAAGAGTATTGTTTCCTAGATGCTTCTAGGTCTTGTCAAGTTGGCAATCAATAGTAGGTTATCACAAATCAATTTGGCGATCACACTTTCAGCCCATGAACTTTTAGAGAACCTGTTCAAAGCATAGAAGGGTCTTTTCATTCCTGTGGCTCTCAAAGACTTTAATTGAGTAGCTGGAATGAGCAACTTTAGCTTATAGTGATAGTATCTTTGCTCTGCTCCTTCTGATGCGTGGTGCTTCTGTGCAGTCTGGCCCCCAGGCATTGTGCTGATGGAGCAGTGCTAGACAAGGGCAGAGATCTCTATCTTAGGGTTTTCCGGCATCCCACTAAAGTCCTTGATGCTGCTTTCAAGGACTAGTTGCTTAGAGGCCAACATCAGAAGTTCCTTTCATCTTCTCTCTGGGGAATTGTGTGCCAATGATGCACAAAAGGTTAAGTATCTTGCTTATATCACAATGGTACTCGGTGTTTGAATCAAGAGTTGAACTTGATTCAGTCGAGCCAAAAATTTGTGCTAAAAATACTATGCTATATTATTTTTCACTGTTATCAAATGTACCGCTACTATAATCAAAGACGGTTTGTTGATTGAGCAAGAAATACTTTTGGGCATGTGTATTTTTGAAGCATATGAGGCATTTTTACATATGCTTCAAAATTGGGAATTAAGCAGTTCTCACATAAGCATGTCTTGCACACTTGAAAAAGTGTTATTACACTATCCTACCAAGAAATGTACTTTAGTTTTGTGTTTTAGTTTTCTACTGACATCTTTTAAAGCATAATGTTTCATTAGCTCCTTGAGAGTTTCAGAATGCACCCAGTGTCTTTTGATTTTATCTAGCCCTACACTCTCCCCAACTTTTCCCCAGACCACTCTCAATTTGATGTCCTCTTTTATCTTTCAGTAATGTGATGAATTCAATTTGTGCTGCCCATGTATATGGGGCAATGTTCTCATTTTCCACCTACCTAAGACCCATATCCCTAAAGGAAACTGATTCTTCCCTAGTAGCTATCATTTGTCAACAGTTCTTCAGCTAGGGGTGGGGACTTGTATGCTCCTCCCCGCAGCCATACTGGAATGCTAACTGGCTTGGCTTTGTGCAGATCTTATGCAGATGACCCCAGCTGTGATGACATCATCAGTACAGTGGCTCTGGCAAGTTCATAAGACTCTGTTTCACTTCAGCACTCTCTGATTTCTGACTCTTAGAATCTTTCTGCCTCCCCTTCTGAGATGGTATTTGAGCCTTTGGGAGAGAAAGTGTGAAACAGGTGTGCAATTTATGCTTGAGCACTTCCTGGATGTCTAAACACAGGTACCTTTGAAACTGTAAACATTTACTTCATAGTTTCAAAAGAAGTAGGAGAGATCAGGCAGATACAGATCTATCTTCTTGTTTATCCACACACCATCTATAATGTTATCCTTGCTAACAATCTAGTTCTTTATACCCAAGTCCTGTGAGCAATAAACTTGATAAATATCGTAGACTTTTGGCTGCTGAACTCCAGCCATCATATGGCTAAAGTCATCATATTAAAAGGTGAAGAAATAAGAAGAGGGCTAGAGAGATGGCTCAGCAGCTAAGAGCACTGACTGCTCTTACAGAGGTCCTGAGTTCAATTCCCAGCAACCACATGGTGGCTCATAAACATCTGTTATGGGATCCGATGCCCTCTTCTGGTGGGTCTAAAGACAGCACCATATTCCTCAGAAAATTGGGCATGTCACTTCCAGAGGACCCTGGCATACCACTCCTGGGCATATACCCAGAGAATTCCCCTGCATACAATAAAGACACATGCTCCACTATGTTTATAGCAGCCTTGTTTATAATAGCCAGAAATTGGAAGGAGCCCAACTATCCCTCAAAGGAGGAATGGATACAGAAAATGTGGTATATTTATACAATGGAATACTACTCAGCAATTAAAAATAATGAATTCATGCAATTTGTAGGTAAATGGTTAGATCTGAAAAATATTTTGAGTTAACCCAATCACAAAAGAATACACATGAAATGCAATCACTGATAAGTGGATATTAATGAGCCCAGAAGCCCTAAATACTCAAGGCACAATTAGCAAGTCAAATGATTCCCAAGAAGAAGAAAGGAGAGGACCCTGGGCCTGTAAAGATTGGATCCAGTTTTGTAGACCCAGAACAGAGAAATCGTGGAGGGGGGGATGATTGGGGAATAGTTGGGGGGGAGAGGAATTATGGGACGTATGGTGGGGGGGGGAACTGGGAAAGGGGAAAGCCTTTGGAATGTAAACATAGAATATAGAAAATAAAAATTAAAAAAAATTTGTTTCCACTTTAAACGTGGTCACTCATATTTGGCTACAAAATAAAATATCTCATCCTGTTTGAAAAAAAAAGACAGCACTATATATATGTATATGTATATGTAGTATATGTACATATATATATATATATATATATATATAATAAAAGAAAGAAAGAATGAAGAATAAATAAATAAATAAAGTAAAAGTCAAATGCCCTGATGAATTTGAATCTCTGTTACTCAGTTTACACTTCCACTGGTGCTCTTTGGATTATTTCTGTTCTGAGGAGGACAGGATGGACTATGGGTTTAGTCACTACAAAGAAATCTGTGTGCTTCAACTACAGTCCACAGTGCGGCATGGAAACATGGACAAGAGATGAAAGCAAACTCTTACTGAACTATTACAACGTTTTTTGGAAAGGCTTCTTTTTTTGCCCTACAAAAAGAAATCTCCTGGATGTCAAAGTATTGAAAAAGACAAAATATTTCTGGGATTTAGAGGCTTGAGGCTATGCCTTCTCTGCTGGCCTTGTTTTACTCCTTTTATCTGTATGGGTGTTTTGCCTGTATGTACACATGTGTAGTGCATGCATGCCTGGTGCCTCCAGAGGCTAGAAGGAGTCAGCATGTAGATGCTGGGATCCAAACCCAGGTGTTCTGCATGAGTAGCAAGTACTTTTCTGTTGTGGATTTGGCTTTTTGCTTGTATCATGTTAATTGGGGTCCCACAATTACATGGGAATTCGCACAACTGCGTGTAAGACACTGAAGGTCCCTGACCCTAGTTGGCTTTGACTGGTAACTAAAGTTGTCGGTGGCCAATGGCTTGGTCAGGGAGACAGAGGCAGAGCTTTTACTATTCCCAGGGGAAGAAAGAAGGATCGCCATGATGAAAGAGGAATAAGACGTGGGCTTGAGAGCTGCAGGAATAATGGAGGCTGGTCCCGCTTCTCCCATTGGGTCCTGGGTAGCAAAGATCTAATTTAGATTTTAGTAAGTAATTCAGGAGTATTGAGGGGGAGGCATTAGCGGTGTGGAAGCTTGGGAGTGGCCCAGCTATTGAGCTGATTAAGGCATATTAAAATATAAGGCTGTGGTGTGTGTGTGTGTGTGTGTGTGTGTGTGTGTGTGTGTGTTTTATTCGAGAATCTAAAGCATTGTGGTAGGTAATGAGAAACTAGTGCTGCCTCCTGTAGGTTAGAATGTATTAATCAACCACAGCAACACTTTTCAATGAAGAGGCATCTATCCATCTCCACTTTTTTTTGATATTCTATTTCTTTAAACTGTGACTGTAACTTTGATGGAAGTTGCACAAGGGCAAGGTCATATTTATAAAGAAGTCTCTCCTGTCCACTGGGATGTTATTCCAGAATCACCTGCTTCCACAGGTGATTAAAGCCTGTGGCTATCCACAATAATTCTCCAAGGTTACTCGGATGTCATTCATGCAGCCAGGGACGTCTCTGTGCCCCTCTGACTCACTCTGGCTGTCTTATAGCACTGTATTGCCTAGAATGCCTCTTATTCTATCCATTAGCATGGAGGTGTTCAGAGTTAATGATGAGTAAACAATATATATTTTATGCGTTTTACAGGTAATTGCCTTTCTTTTGAATGTTAGATGGAACGAGCAATTTGACTGTGCTCACAACTATTATCTGAACACATTTTAAAAATCGCTTTGGTCATTATTTAAGGCACTTGTAAAGTCACCCCCTAAGAGTCCTGCTAAAAGGCCTATGCATTAAGATGCAAGGCTCTGATGCCAAGCATTCTTGGCCCTGAACAAAACATAAATACCTGCCAAAGTGCAGTGGAAAGTTTGGAATAAGTAATGCTCACTCTGTTTCTATCAGTCTCAGGGAGGCCTACCCTCTAATTCTCTGGTCAGAACCAATCATAGTTCCTTGAGTGTGGGATTTTTAACCTGTGTGTGGTGTGTGGTGTGTGTGTGTGTGTGTGTGTGTGTGTGTGTGTGTGTGTAAATGAGAACAAGGGCAAGAGGGCAAAGTGGTTCACACATGGGACATTAGCAGAGAGATGCTCCAAAATAGAGATCCTGTCAACAGGGTTTCTAGTGACTCACATCTGGAGCTGCCATCACTGCTTTCGGAGGAAGGTCTGTGATGTTGGACTGTCCAGTGAGTAGGGTGGAGGCAGGGCATTCCTGGAGTCTTTGGTAGCCCATAGTAAGGCTGGTTGTTTATTGCCAAAGACCAAAACAAACAAACAACAAACAAACAAGTATTGTGTTGATATTATAAGAACAAATTGCCATCCATTCTTCAGCAAATCTTTCTTCCAGTACTCAAGGCCACACTCACGGCATAGATGATGATAAATCAGACTTACTGGAATGCCTGGTTTTAGGTCCTCCTCCTCTTCCTCCTCCTCCTCCTTCTCCTTCTCCAGCTTTGTAGCCAAGGCAATCGTGCAAACTTTGTCTGAATATTTATTTCATTGTACTGTTTAAAAATCTTCCATTATCCCCTTGATTTTCTTAAAGAGCATCCTATCTCACCAAGCCCAGCTCACCTTCACTGTCATGTGCTGTGACCAAGTTCCAGAAGGTGTTGAATTCCTGCTAAATGCTATGTGTCATAGGCATCTACAAGCCTGCAACCCTCTTCTTTTAGTCCGAGGACTTTATTTTCTTCTGTTTTTCTTTCATTCATTTTATCTTAACTTCTTGGTGTCTTCACTATGTTCCAACCTGCCTATATGTCTTTGAGTGATTTCCCCTAGGCTCCTCACTAGTAATCATGAAGAAATATGCATACCTTGTTTGTTTTTTGTGTATCCTTTAAAAACTTTGAAATTATATTTGTTTGGTGTGTATGTGTGTGTGTGTGTGTGTGTGTGTATGTGTGTGTGGTGCTGATAAAGATAAAAGAACATATTTCAGAAGTTGGTTCTCTCCTTGTATCATGTAGGCTTCTGGGGTTGAACTCAGATCTCCAAGCTTGTGGGCAGGAACATTTACTGGCTGAGGTATAGTTCCCATATCCAGTTATGGGCTTTTTAATTGAAATGCATCATCTCAATGATTATTTCACTGGCCTATTGAGAAATGCACCCTTTTGCTTCTGTGTTCCCTTGCTTATTTTTTTCTCTATAGGACTTGATATCACAATCAATAGAACACTCAATATTTTAGGTCACTCTTTTATTTATTCTTACTCCAGACCAACTGATCTATAGTCTCAAATAAAGAGCTTTTATCTGCATGGTCAGTCATATTTCCCAATTCCCTCAGCTCTGAGCAGATAGGTGCTCAGTTCATATTTGTAGCTTTGATTACATAATATAGTAATGTCAACTTACTCTTTTTGTAATTCTGTGGAACTCAGACATGCTTTGAGATAACAGGAAAAAAAAATTGAACAACGCCTTTCAATTCTGGCGAAGAAAGGGAATATGTGACAAAATGTTCATTCATATGGCAAAAAATGGAATTTACAAGATAGAAGTTAACTTGAGTTTAAAGTATATGTGTGTACAATAATAGAATTTTATCATATTGCCAAATATAAATGGCACTTGGAGTTTTTATGGACAATTACTATAGCTACCATCCACCATGATATAAGGCTATCAGGGCGATTTAGTCAATGTGAGCTCATTAAAACTACTCCAGTAAGGAAGCAAAAGTGTTGCCCATTGAAATGCTTTCTGCGAGACCAGTTTTGTACTGTTTAAAGAAATTGTACATGCATGCAATTTTAAAATGCATTAGCAAAGAAAAGAAGTTAAGAAAAAAGTTCAAGTTCAAAAACACATACCACCGGGAAATTGAGCATTTAACAAAGCCGTGGTTTTGATTGGCTGTAGATTACGGGATTTAAGGAATAAGCAGAAAAGTACACTGATCTCTTTTGGCAAAGATCTATGTTTACACAGGATGATAAAGTGTAATATAGACTTCAAGGTGAACCGTGGAATGAAAATTGTTGTGAACTGATGTACCCTTGCTAATATTCCCAGCTGGACCACTCCATAAACTGTGTTATCTCCTGTCTGACAGACTTTTTAAACTCAAACATGTTGTTGTTGATGTTGTTTTGTTTTGAATGGGGTATAAGAAATTAAAAAATAAGAAATGACCTATCAGATTCATTGTTCTTTTCTTTTCAGTAATAGCAAACAAATGAAATAGTCTATGGTGAAAAATATATATTAAAAAAATCTATATTTGTTAGTGATGGTGGGCAGTCAAAAATAAGAAAAAAATAGAACTTATAGGATCTACTCAGTGCTCCTCAAATCAAACATAGAACAAAACAAGACAAGGCAAGACAAAACAAAACAAGACAGAAGAACAGTAGAAGCCCTCCAGATGCTTTGATGTGGCAAAATTTGAGGACTTATGATAAAAATTTGTGAAGTGAAAAATTAACATTAAAAATAGATTCCTTTTCATAATGCTCAATTTTTAAAAATTACATATTTCACAGTGTTTATTAAATTGGAAAAATCCAGAAATAAATATGTAATGACTGAGAAATGAGATCATTAATGTTTAGAAGATGATAGGAAACTGATAAAGTTGATGCCAGGAAGGTGAGCTGGCTTCTTTAATTGGTTTTTGTTGTCCCTGGTATAGGTATGAATGAGTGTGCTGATCATGTGCGGTCCTGGCTTAAGGTTTAGAATGGGAGAGCTTTATCTGGTTGGGACAGGGGTCACTGTGCTTAGGAAATCATACGTAGTTGTGTCTGGCATGCTTTCCCTCCTTCTCCTGTTATGGAGGCATTGTGAAGGGGCCTGCCAAGGCCACCTGAGAGGGGATAAAACCTCTTTTGACTGAAGACAGATTTTTCTCAGAAGTATATTAGCATCAGAGGCTGAGAAGTAATCAGTAGAAACTATCTTAGGACCCCTTTTAAAATTCCCATTCAACTTAATAGCAGATCAAATTGGTCTATCTCTTTCTTTGTGATTTTAATTAAATCTTTTTCACGTTAGGAAAAATAAGTAAGTCCTTACTTTTATGCACATTTGCCTTTGTATTTCACTGTCCGGATTAAAAACAAACAAACTTATAACTGTCACTGTTTAGGCCATGTAGCTTTGGATGGGCCTTATCATGGGGGTGGGGAATAGCAAAGTGTGTGGATATTATATTGGGAGATAGAAATGCATAGGAAGGAGTCAGAAGATGGAGGGGTGGGTACGGTTGATTGCCCAGATTCAGTAGTAAAACTGGGTGAATCTATAAGTCTATCTAAATGTGAAGGTGACTGGTATTTTTCTCCATTGCTCCACAAAAGACAGTTTTAGTCTGCAAATCCTGAAAGGTAGTCTTTAATTTTCAGATGCCATCCAGTGTAGTAACTGTGACTCCCAGTCTACCATTCCCAGTCCACTGCCCACCTGAGTCAATTAGGCCCTGGGTCAATTAGGTCGTCTTTGCTTTCCTGGCTCTATATGTGATTGTGTAGCCTTGGAGGACATCATGTTAATTCTCTTGACTAGTTGTCTTAACAGTTGTCTAGATACAATTACTATCTCTTTGGTCAGTGCTTTCTGTGATGGGAGAGGAAAGGATGCCGACCTGTGTGGATAAAGTGTTACAGCCATTACTCTGTATGCAAGATTCCCTGCAGATACCAACCCCTGCAGATGTTAATCCATTGTATAAACTGATCCAGTGTGTGTATGCAGTGCCTATACTGTCTCCTGTGCCCTTTGGGTCACCTCTACATTACAATGCTTTAAATAGTATACATACTATGAACCTAGTTGTCATACTTGACCGCTTAGAGGATTATGACAAGAAAAAATACATTTGTATGTCATAAGATTATTTTTTTTATCACACAAGTTTCTATTATCCCAAATAATTTTAGTCAACAGTTGGCTTAAGCTTTAGATATGGAACTTGAAGATGAAGAAGTCTGAATGTTCTAGAATGTTTACTAGAATGTCGACTATGGGTTGTGGGACCTAGGAGAATGGGATTAAAAAAAAAAGGAAGCTGACTAAGACCTCATGCAATAGCCAACTTTATTCAGAGAGTCATACAGTTTATGCTCTAAAGGTTAAAAGGAGTCACACGTGTAGAGTGTACAGTCACAGGGACAAGCCACATGTGCTGGACAGGGCAGGCTGCATGTGCCAGGCAAGCCAAGGAACAAAAAACGTGTTTTTCTATAGAGATATATAAACAAGTAACAACTCACTCCTACCTCATACACTGGAGTCAGGTAGGAAAACCCATTCCCAGAACAATTCCGAGTTTTTGATGAACTTGAGGTCACAAGATTTTTATATTGCTTTGTTGGAGTTTTCTCATAAGCCCTTAGGATCCTTGCACAACTCTTGAACCATGCTCAAACTCTAGACTTTCACTAACTGTTCGCTCTCCATGCTCTTGTGTTATCTATTCCTAAACCTAAATTTATATAGAATCAACTAAATATATCGAATAAAAATTCCATGTAACTTTTAGGAAAACAATCCAGGCTGGAACTTCTATGAGTCAAGGGAAGTAAAGGAGAGATTTTTCTCAGTGGCAAACACCGGAAGTCACCAAACTATTTAGTCACTAAGATAAGTGATATTTATTAGTGCAAACAACTTCTGAAGAACAAGAAATCAAAAGTTCTGATAAAGACAGGATCAGAGCTGGACATAGTGGTTCCAGGGGATGCTATGTCCTCGTCTGGCTTCCTCAGGTACCTGTGCATGGGTGATGCTAAGAAGTTCAAGGACACACATGCACACGTGCACGCGCACATACCAAGTAAACAAAGAATTTGGAAAAGTCAGGTTGCCATGCTAGCTGAACTGTGATGGTATAAGGTGGAGTGGAAATCAGAGCTCATTCTGTTTTTCTTTTTTAAAAATATTTTTATTAGATACTTTCTTTATCCCCTTTCCTCTTTCCCCCCTGAAAAGCCCCTATCCCATCCTCCCTTCCCCTGCTCACTAACCCACCCACTCTTGCTTCCCTGACCTGGCATTCCCCTAAACTGGGGCAACAAGCCTTCAGAGGTCTAAGGGCCTCTCATTGATGTCCAATAAGGCCATCCTCTGTTACATAAGCAGCTGTAGCCATGGATCCCTCCATGTGTACTCTTTGGTTGGTGGTTTAGTCCCTGGGAGCTCTGGGGGTACTGGTTGGCTCATATTGTTGTTCCTCCTATGGGGCTGCAAACCCTTTTAGCTCCTTGGCTCCTTTCTCTAGCTCCTCCACTGGGGACCTTGTGCTCAGTCCAGTGGTTAGCTGAGAGCATCCCACTCTATATTTGTCAGGCACTGGCAGAGCCTCCCAGGAGACAGCTATATCAGGCTCCTGTCAGCAAGCCCTTGTTAGCATCCATCATAGTGTCTGGGTTTGGTAACTGTATCTGGGATGGATTCCCAAGTTGGGCAGTCTCTGGGTGGCCTTTCCTTCAGTCTCTGCTCCACACTTTGTCTCTGTATCTCCTCCCATGGGTATTTTGATCCCCCTTCTAAGAAGGACTGAAGTATCCACACTTTGGTCTTCCTTTTTTTTTTTTTTTGAATTTCATGTTGTCTGCGAATTATATCTTGGGTATTCCGAGCTTTTGGGCTAATATCCACTTATCAGCAAGTACATACCATATGTGCTCTTTTGTGATTGGGTTATCTCACTCAGGATGATATTTTCTAGCTCCATGCATTTACCTAAGAATCTCATGAAGTCATTGTTTTTAATAGCTGAGTAGTACTCCATTGTGTAAATGTACCACATTTTCTGTATTCATTCCTCTGTTGAAGGACATCTGGGTTCTTTCTAGCTTCTGACTATTGCAAATAAGGCTGCTATGAACATAGTGGAGTATGTGTTCTTATCATATGTTGGAGCATCTTCTGGGTATATGCCCATCAGTGGTATAGCTGGGTCCTCAGGTAGTACTACGTCCAATTTTCTGAGAAACCACCAAACTGACTTCCAGAGTGGTTGTACCTGCTTGCGATCCCACCAGCAATGGAGGAGTGTTCCTTTTTCTCCACATCCTCGCCAGCATCTGCTGTCACCTGTGTTTCTGTTTTTCATTCTGTGTTACTTACATTTGGTTAAATCTTGACTTCTAACATTAAATTTTATTTCTAGGAAGATTATATTAAGGTATATATTAACTCATAAATTTTGTGATTTTTTTTTTTACATTTTTAATTTGCAGCCAGTAGTAGTAGTAATTTGCAGTAGTAGGCCAGAGGAGTTGGGTCTAATTACCAGCATTACAAAGAACAACAACCACACCCTAGTACTTTGCATTTTATTCTAAAGAGACCCTCCCTTATTTGCCTCACTCCTTCAATTCTAATGCTCATTCTTAGAAGGACAGTATACTGTCAACTGAAGTGAAAATCTATTCTTCCATGGCTGAAATTCCAATCATATGCACAGTACCTTTCAGCTCTCCCTTTTGTTCTTTGTTCTATAACATTCTATAATTTTTTCCCCATGAAGAGTCTTGTACACCATAAAAACTGTTTCTAGTGACTTTGATATTCTTTGAGTGGATTTTATTTTTGTTGTATTTATAAATGTATATTTTTACAGCTTATCCCGTGCATCCCCTGTTCTTTCATTCCATAGATATACACCATGACTTGCCTGTGTCAGACATAGTTCTAAACACTTTGATATAGCAATAAACCAAAAACACTCAGGGGAAACTAAGAGCAATCAAATATGTAAATAAAAAGAGAAAGATAGTTATTATGAAACAGGTGAATGGGTCCGATTGACAAGAATGTGACTGTGGGTGGGGCTGTCCAAGTTAAATATCAGGTGACTTGAGGCTGCCAGGAAGAAGGCACATGTCCAGAGGTCCAGAAGTCTAAGAAACAAGAACTCAGCTGCAGTGGATAACTTAGTGATGTCAGGATTGAAGACAGGCATCTCTCACATTTACTCCCTGTGATGGCTCTTTTTATGTCAACTTGACACAAGCTAAAGTCATCCGTGAGCAGGCAACCATAATGAAGAAAATGTCTTTGTAAGACTGGGCTGTAGGCAAACCTGTAGGGCATTCTTCTAATTAGTAATTAATGAGGGAGGGCCCAGCCCCTTGTGGGTGGTGCCATCCTTGGACTGGTGGTACTGTGCTCAATAAGAAATCAGGCCGAGCAAGCCATGAGGAGCAAGCCAGTAAGCAACATCCCTCCATGGCCTCTGCATCAGCTCCTGTCTTCTGGTTCCTGCCCTGCTTGAGTTCCTGCCCTCACTACTTTTGATGATGAACTTGTATATGGAACTGCAAACGAAATAAATTGTCTCCTCTCCAAGCTGCTGTGGCCATGGTGTTTCATCCCTGACTAGGACACTTTCTTAGCTTTACTTCTTTTTCCAGGACTGAAGTTATTCTAATGTTTTCTTTTTCTCTTGTTTTCTAACCTATTCACTTAATCAAAAATATTTATCAATAGTTCTTTATGTGCCCTTTCCATTATAAGCACTGAGATACCTCTGAACACTAAATTATTGATATGCTAGCAATTATTAATTGAATGTTAAAAGTTAATAAATACCACACTGTGAGGATACCAAGAAAATAAAATACATATAAATCTTAGAAAATATGCTTGCAAACTGTTTACTGACAGTAAGGATATTGATGAAATAAATCAAAGAAGGTTTAAATGAATGGGACACATTATATTCAATGTGTCAGTAGACTCAATTTATTTCAGATCATAATTCTTCTCAAACTTATCTATAGGGTTAATATGATGCAACTGATGTTTTATTGAAATGAACAAGATGATCTTGGGTTTTATATGGCATTATAACAGACAACTAATTTGCAAAAAGAACATAGTTAGAAAACATGAAAAGAAAGTCCACGTGAGAACGTGCAACCCCAAACTGGATAGCTGTACACCCCCCCGCCCCCTTTCCACTTCAAAAGGCTCAGGAACCATTTTGGAAGAGCAGGCAAAATGGCTTTCAGAGCCAGAGGTTGGGGTGGCCTGGAATAAAACAGTGTTGACCTAGGCAGGATCACTATGGCTGTGATGAAGCATCATGACCATAGGCAGGTTGGGAGAAAAGAGGTAAGTACCACAGTCTATTTAGGGAAGCCACGGCAGGACCTCAAACTGGGTGGAAACCTGGAGTCAGCAGCAGAAGCTACAAACTTTGTTTTTTTTGTGTTTTGAGAAGGAATGAACGCTGTATTGGGTGGAAAGGAGTGGGAGCATTTGGGAATAGTTTGGGAAGAAGATAGAACATGATCAAAATGTATTGTATAAGAGGCAAAAACAAATATTAAAAATGACTCTTCACATGAAGTAGGGTCAGGGAAATACAGATGTATCTCTAAGGAGATCTCACTACTTGCATTTCAGATTGGCTAGGATTGAAAACAATGCATAGTCTTTGTAAGGAAATAGAGCAATTGTCTGTCTGGCAGTGGTGGTGGAAATGAACAATGCAGCCGCCATTTTAAAAGTGATGAGTAGCACATGCTTAGCATCCTGACCAGCCATTCAGTTCTAGGGACACACAAAAACTTGAATGTTTATAACAGCTTTGTAAAAAAGTACTAATACATTAAGTGTTTTTATATTTAGTTTTTTTTTAAGTTAGCATACAAAGTAATGTTTTTTAAAAGAAATTATGTAATTTCATTTTATGTGTTTGCCTTCATGTCTGTCTGTGTGAGCATGTCAGATCCTCTGGAATTGGAGTTACAGACAGTTGTGAGCCACTGCATGGATTCTGGTAACTGAACCCATGTTCTGGCAGTGTACTTAACTACATTTCTCTCTCTCTCTCTCTCTCTCTCTCTCTCTCTCTCTCTCTCTCTCTCTCCTCTCCTCTCCTCTCCTCTCCTCTCTGCTCTTCCTCTCCCCCTCTCTTTTATGTCTTCTGTGTTTTCATTTTTCATTCTATTTATTTTCCCTCCCAACCACAGTTCTCTTCCCTCCTCTCCTCTCAATCCTTCCCTTCTACCTCCTGCATCCATTCCTCTCCTCCTTTTTAGAAAAGAGCTAGCCTCAATTGATATCAACTAGCCAAATTTCAGTAAGACAAGACACCTCCTTTTCTATTCAGGCTATACAAGGAAACCCAGTAGGGGGAAAGTGTTCCAAAAGCAGGCAACAGAGTCAAAGACAGCTCCTGCTGTTAGGAGTCTCACAAGAAGACCAAGCTATACAATAATAACAAATACAGAGGACCTAGGTCAGTCCCATGGAGGCTCTCTGGTTGGCAGTTCAGTCTCTGTGAGCCCCTTTGGGCTCAGGTTAATTGATTCTGTGAGTTTTCTTGTGTCCTTGTCCTTGACCACTCTGGCTCCTACAATCCTCTGGAAGATCTGGCAGTATTCTTTTTTTTTTTTTTTTTTTTTTTTTTTTTTAGACAGGGTTTCTCTATGTAGCCTTGGCTGTCCTGGAACTCACTCTGTAGACCAGGCTGGCCTCGAACTCAGAAATCCATCTGCCTCTGCCTCCCAAGTGCTGGGATTACAGGCGCGCGCCACCATGCCTGGCTTCTGGCAGTATTCTTAACTTGTTTTCTTAAGAGTTAATGATTCTGACCATTTCCCCAAATACTTAACTATTTGTATTTCTTTACAAAGGTTTAAAAATATTCAAAAGTGAAGGTAACCCAAATGTTCCTTGACTAGAGAACAATTTAATAGATTATTCTGTGTCTACAAATAGGCTATCCTTTAACATTAAAAAGCAACAAACTACACAATGCAAAGTAAATGAATTTGGCACCCTGATAAGTGAAAGGGAGCAAATTCAAATGGCTGTGTATTGTGCCTCCATTTATGTGATATTGTGAAAAAATGAAACAATCAAAATAGAGAAAAATTATGGTTGCTGGGGTGCAGCAATGAAAGAGGGTCTTTATTATTTTTCTGTTTTTTTTTGAGTGAAGCATGATTTTTTTTTTGATTTTTTGATTATGGTAATGGCTATGTGACTATATAAGCCTGTTAAACTTTAGAGACTGTTTTTTTTTTTTTTTTTTTTTTTTTTTTTTTGGTTTTTTTGAGACAGGGTTTCTCTGTGTAGTCCTGGCTGTCCTGGAACTCACTCTGTAGACCAGGCTGGCCTCGAACTCAGAAATCCGCCTGCCTCTGCCTCCCAGAGTGCTGGGATTACAGGAGTGCGCCACCACGCCCAGCTAGAGTCTGTTTTACTCTGTGTAAATTATAACTCAACTTTTAAAAAAAAAGAAATAAAATTACAGAGATAGGAATATCCAGTTACATTGATAAATGATCTTTTTTGTTTGTTTAAAAACTTTACAGTGGGTATAGCAAGTGATCATAATAAGATTTGGCAATCTGTCAAAGCTGAGTGAAAATAATTACTGTTTGGGCTGAAGACATAGCTTACTAGTCACGAGCATGTCCTGCTCTTCCGGTAGATCCATGTTCAGTTCATAGCACATCTATCAGGCTGATTGTAACTGCCTGTAACATCAGTTTCAGGTCATCTGATGTCCTCTTCTGGCGTCTGTGGGAATCTGCACATATGTGGCATTTGCTCATATAGGCACATAATACGAATTCATAAAAAATAAAATAACAGAAATAAACCTCTTGAAAAAATTACTATCTGGGGCTAGAGATGTGGTTCAGCAGTTTAAGAACAGTTATTAAGGACCCAGGTTTGATCCTTAGCTCTGACATGGTGACTCACAACCATCTGCAATTCCAATTCCAGGCGATGCCTCTTCTGACCTCTACTGGTTTCAGGCATGCCAAAGTGCACAGACTTACATCTAGGCAACACACACACACACACACACACACACACACACACACACACACACACCACATACTACTGCCTGAAAGACAAAGTTGTGGTGCTCATTGGTTTAGGATGGCACTACTCAAAATCTGTTTTATTAATAACATAGGTGTTGGCTGGGAGCTGCATGGGAATACAGATTCCAGGGCCCCATTCACTGGCTGAGAACTGTTTGTGGGTTGGGCTGCCCATTATGATCTAGTTTGTCAGCCAGGTGTTTCAGAGACATGGTGATGTCGGAGACAACACCTTGGTTCCTTTGCTCACAGTTGTGGGGGCTTGAGAAAAATGAAGATGTTCTTGAATTCTGGATCTGTATTTACTCTTTTAAGGTTTGGTTTTCCTCATCTGTAAAAATGAGGATTTTAATATCTACCTTCTAATGTTGTTCTTAAGGTGCAGATGAAAGAATGGTGCTAAGTGCTTAGCACAATATGAAGTGCTCTAAGTATCCAGTGACAGGTAATTAGTTTTAAATGTTATGGTATTGCATTGTTTGTTTTTTTAAAGATTTATTTATTATTATATGTAAGTACACTGTTGCTGTCTTTAGACACACCAGAAGAGGGCATCAGATCTCATTACAGATAGCTGTGAGCCACCATGTGGTTGCTGGGATTTGAACTCAGGACCTTTGGAAGAGCAGTCAGTGCTCTTAACTGCTGAGCCATCTTTCCAGCCCCGCATTGTTTTTTTAGTGCATGCATAATCAAATTTATCATAGGCAGAGATTTCAGACTGGTGTCTATCACTTCAGTCCCCACATAAGCAGAGAACTCAGAATTCATGGTAAGTTTTCCATTTCCCATGAGCTTCTTATGTTTGTTTTGTCTTTTCTTCAACAAAATACTATTTGAGGGGAGACACTGTGGATGTTGTTTCAAGACAGGATACATTTTTTTTGGATATATTCTTTATTTACATTTCAAATGTTATCCCCTTTCCTGGTTTCCCCTCTCCCAGAAACCCCTATCCCATTCTCCTTCCCCCTGCTTCTATGAGGGTGTTCCTTCACCTACCCCACTCCCTCCTCTCCACCCTCGATTACCCTACACTGGGGCATCTATCAAACCTTCACAGGACCAAGGACCTCTCCTCCCATTGATGCCTGACAAGGCAATCCTCTGCTATGTATGTAGCTGGAGCCAGGGGTCCCTCCATGTATACTCCTTGGTTGCTGGCTTAGTCCCTGAGAGCTCTGGGGGGTCTGGTTGGTTGATATTGTTGTTCTTCCTATGAGATTGCAAACCCCTTCAGCTGACAGGATACATTCTATTTGGTAGGAAAAGTGCTTTTGTTTGTTTGTAATTTAATCATTACTTGACATTTGTAAGAATCGAATTAAAATCAATTTAATTATAAACACTTGACTAACCTGAGGCAGAATATTTGGAAGCAAATATGAATGTGGAGCTTTTTGCTTGATTCACAATCTGTTTAAAAACTCATATTACATGTACATGTGAATGTGTGCATGCTTGTGTGCCTGCGTGCATTCGTGTGAGCGCGCATGCATACACACACACACACACACACACACACACACACACTTTGAGGAAAAGAGTTGATTATTTTGTTTTAAGATAATTTTGTAATTATATATACATACAGAAAACTTAGTGTACATTTAACCCAATTTAGTGGCGAGTTCTTTAACCTTTGCCTTTTCCAGCTTGGCAGTGTGAGCCACAGACTTAGGACCCAGGACGTTGCCTCCCCACTGGCTGCAGATATCGTCATATCTGTCATTATAATTGGTCCTAGTAGCTTCCACCAGCACCCTTGTCTTCTGAGTCAACCTGTGTGAAGGCAACAGTGGTGCATGTCTTCCTGTGAACCAGGCCCCAGCCTGGCCTTTCCCTTGATGATGCAGTAGGGCACCCCCATCTTTCAACACAAGGGCAGGCAGGAAAACCACCAGCTCAGTGGGGTCTACATCTTGGGCAATCACCATCAGCTGAGCCTTCTTGTTCTCCACCAAGGTGGTGACTGTATTGACTTTTGCTGGGGGGTGGGGTGGGAGGGGTGGGGGGATCTCTTAGTTGGGACGTCCCCTTCGTCAGCAACTTTCTTCTTAGCACGGGACAGTAGCCTTTGCTTCTTCTCTTCCTTTGTCTCTGGCCTATACTTGTGGACAAACTTATGCAGCTGAGTAGCTGTTTGCCTGTCCAGGGCCTGGGTGAACTGGTTAATGGCAGGAGGGACTTTGAACAGCTTGTAGAGGATGGCTCTTTGCCTGGTGTAGCGCGGCCATTTGACGAAGTGTGTTAGATCTCTTTTGGGCTGGATGTCCTGCCCAATGCCCAATTCTTGGGCCTTTTCTCAAAGAAAGGATTGACCACTGTTTTGGCCTCTTGTTTCTTGATGATGACGCCGGGAGTGGGGGTGGGTAGGGGGACCTTCTTCCCCTTGGCCTTCTTTCGTTTGGTCTGCTTCATCTTGTTCGGCTGGGGGAGAGATCAAGAGTTGATTATTAAAAAAGAGAAGACACGGGGAAAAGAAAGTATAAGCGTCAAAAATGAAAATTTTTTGAAGTGCCCTTTCAATTTAGGAAATATAAGAAATTAATAGTTTTGTGCCAGTTTACCAAGTTGAAGGCGATGACTCCTAGTGAAAATGACTTTTTTTCTTTTGTAGGGAAGAGTGGCTAGGTCCTTGATAATATTCTTTGTTTTCCATTTCCTGTGGATGGCAAGTGCTTGATTAATTATTCATATGACTTAATAATGCAAGCACCTCTCCCAGAGGAAGCTCTGCAGAGGTATTTCACCACCTCTCTTTATTCAGCGTTCAGGAGATATATGACTTCTCCTGCGATTAGAAGAGAAGAGGAAGATGTATTTCCTGTTTTTGAGCTTGTCTACCTCCATTTCAAATTCAACTGAAGCCGACAACACTAGAATCTTTTGCATTGATGACTAAGTCTAAATTCTACTTGAGTGCTCCTCCCTGCCTGGAAGTGTAGTGCAAGGGAAGTGTTAGTGAACCCCAAAATACTAGGCAGGAGCCGATCTGATCTGATGCACTCACGTCAGGGCCTTCATTGAGCTAGCTCGGGCCCCTCAGCCCACCAGGGACAAGCAGGGCAGTTTTGGTGGAGAGGAGCCCTAAATATCTATCAGGGTCAGATATGGAAATCAGTAAGCGGGTGAGTGGGGTACGTGTTTCTAGCCTGGGAAGCATCTAACTGGAGAGCTACTACGGCCTTTAGCATGATTGGCTGTTGCTAGGCGTCAAACCATAAACTTAACTTTTGCATCTGCATTGGTGGGCGTTAGGCAGGGCGTGGGTTTATTGGGGATTAACCTGGAAACACTGGGTGGGTTTATTGGGGATTAACCTGGAAACACTGGGTGGGTTTATTGGGGATTAACCTGGAAACAGTGGATTTGTTGGGGGGCGATTAACCTGAAAAACCTGTAGTTTTGTTGGGGTTAGCCTAGAAACTGGAGCTAGGGTCCGGGTTTTGTTGGTGGTAACTTGGAAACTAATGCTAGGTACCAACCTGTTTGTTTACCTGAGTTCTAACTTAGGTAAAGTTCTCTAAAATGGAGCCTGAATGGTCTCTCAGCAGCTGCTATGTTTACAGGTGATCCTTGTGTCGACTTTCCTATTTGAGAAAACATTAGCAAAATTTAAGATCTTGAGTAAGGTTTGTATTCTTTGAGAGAGCAGTTGAGTTTGTCTTTCATACCAATAGAAGGAATCTTTTTTTTTTTTTTTGGCAGAAATTTCTGACTTGTGAGTTTGTTCTTTGTTTCTTTTTCCTTCTTTCTGCCTTTTCTGTTTCTTCTTCTTCTCCTTCTCCTTCTCCTTCTCCTTCTCCTTCTCCTTCTCCTTCTCCTTCTCCTTCTCCTTCTCCTTCTCCTTCTCCTTCTCCTTCTCCTTCTCCTTCTCCTTCTCCTTCTCCTTCTCCTTCTCCTTCTCCTTCTCCTTCTCCTTCTCCTTCTCCTTCTCCTTCTCCTTCTCCTTCTCCTTCTCCTTCTCCTTCTCCTTCTCCTTCTCCTTCTCCTTCTCCTTCTCCTTCTCCTTCTCCTTCTTCTTCTTCTTCTTCTTCTTCTTCTTCTTCTTCTTCTTCTTCCTCCTCCTCCTCCTCCTCCTCCTCCTCCTCCTCCTCCTCCTCCTCCTCCTCCTCTTCCTCCTCCTCCTCCTTCTTTAAGGAAACAGACACAGAGAGAAAATTAATATTTTTCCAACTTTTCTGTCTTGGTTAGATTTGATTGTCACAAACTATCGTCACCTGGGAAGAGGGAACCTAAGTGAAGAAGTGCTTAGGTCAGATTGGTTTGTGGTTATTTCTGTGACGAATTCTCTTGATTGAAAGGACAAAGCTCACCATGGGCAGCACCATCCTTAGGCAGGTGGGCCTGAGCTGTCTGAGAAAGCTAGCTGAGTATGAGCCAGAACAGCCCAAGGCTGCTTGGTTTAGCTTTAGAGCCTGCTTGACCTCCTTCTTTGACTTACCTCAATAGTAGGTCATGACCTGGAATATAAGTTGAAATGAAACGTCCTTTTCTCCCCAAACCACTTTTGGTCAGCAACAAGAATCAATCCAGAACACCTTCTGATCAAAATATGGAGTAAGTTGTGTAATTGGTATCTTCAATGTCTTTGCTTACTTCTATTTATATTTCATTGAGATGTGCAATATTGTGACCTTGTGCGTACTCCACCCAGCTAGAACAATCGTGGAAACTCTATTTAGGAGCATTACGAGAAATTTGGCTGGGAAAACATCTCAGTGGGTAAAGGTGGCTCTGTAGCAAGCCTGAGGGCCTGAGCTGAGATTCCCAATACCTGTGTAAAGGGCAGAGAAATGAAGCCGATGCTGACCTGGAAGATTTATCACTAGCGGCTAGTCTTTTCCTTCCTTCCTTCCTCCCTCCCTCCCTCCCTCCCTCCCTCCCTCCCTCCCTCCCTCCCTCCTTCCTTCCTTCCTTCCTTCCTTCCTTCCTTCCTTCCTTCCTTCCTTCCTCCTTTCTCTCTCTCTCTTTCTTTCTTTCTTTCTTTCTTTCTTTCTTTCTTTCTATTTCTGTCTCTTTCTTTCTTTCTTTCTTTCTTTCTTTCTTTCTCTTTCTGTCTCTTTCTTTCTTTCTTTCTTTCTTTCTCTCTCTCTGTCTCTTTCTTTCTTCTTTCTTTCTTTCTCTCTTTCTGTCTCTTTCTTTCTCTCTCTGTCTCTCTTTGTTTCTCTCTCTGTCTTTTTTCTCTTTCTTTCTCTCTCTGTCTCTCTTTGTTTCTCTGTCTCTCTCTTTCTTTCTCTCTGTCTCTCTTTTCTTTTTTCTTTCTTTCTTCTTTCTTTCTCTGTCTCTTTCTTTCTTTCTTTCTCTCTCTGTCTCTCTCTTTCTTTCTCTCTTTCTCTCTGTCTTTTATTTCTTTCTCTCTGTATCTTTCTCTCTTTCTGTCTCTCTTTTTCTTTCTCTCTGTCTCTTTTTCTTTCTTTCTTCCTTTCTCTCTCTATGTCTCTTTCTTTCTTTCTTTCTTTCTTTCTTTCTTTCTCTCTTTCTTTCTTTCTTTCTCTCTGTCTCTTTCTTTTTTCTTTCTTTCTTTTTCTTTCTCTCTGTCTCTCTCTCTCTCTTTCTTTCTTTCTTTCTTTCTCTCTCTGTCTCTCTTTCTCTTTCTTTCTTTCTCTCTGTCTCTTTCTTTCTTTCTTTCTTTCTTTCTTTCTTTCTCTCTGTCTCTCCTTTCTTCCTTCCTTCCTTCCTTCCTTCCTTCCTTCCTTCCTTCCTTCCTTCCTTCCTTTATTTCTTTCTTCCTTTCTTTCTGTCTCTGTCTCTCTCTCTCTTTCTGTCTCTGTCTCCCTTCCTTCCTTCCTTCCTTCCTTCCTTCCTTCCTTCCTTCCTTCCTGTCTCTTCCTCTTCCCCTCCCTCCCCACCTCTCTCTGTGTGGTATGTGTGTATATATGATGCTTGTATTCCCCATGTCCATGGAGTTCCGAAGAAGGCATCACAACCCTTGAAGCTGGAGTTACAGGTGTTTTGAGGCACCCATTTTGGGTGCTTCAACTGGAACTTGGGTCCTGTGGAGGAAGAACACTATGTGCCCTTAACTGTTGAGATATCTCTTCTGATGTAGATTGTCCTGTTAACTTGCAAACTGCTACCTTCTTACTGCTTCTTCATGTTACTCTTCTTAGTCATATGCATCAAGAGAGGAAAAAGGGAAAGATTACTCTTCTTGCTTCTTTGCAGAGCATGACGTCATTCTCCTCAGGATCTCTTTCCTTCCAAAAGGCTCCCATATATGAAATTCAATAGGATACAATTCAGCTCAATGCTGATTTCTTCCCATTTAAAGCTACTACAAGGCGGTGCACGCCTTTAATCCTAGCCCTTAGGAGGCAGAGGCAGGCGAATTTCTGAGTTCGAGGCCAGCCCGGTCTACAGAGTGAGTTCCAAGACAGCCAGGGCTACACAGAGAATCCCTGTCTTGAAAAAACTAAAAAACCAAAAACAACAAAAAACAAACAAACAAACAAAAAACCAAACCAAACAAAAAAAAACCCCAAACCTTAAATAGCTACATATAAGTTATTGTTGGAACATAATTTACTTTCATTTGTATAAACACCCAGAACTAAGCCGGATAATCCCCCTGATAAGTATATGTTTAAAAACATGAAGACTACTGAACAGATTTCCAAATGTTCTATTTGTATCATGAGTACACATTTTAGTTTTGAGATGTCCTTGGGAATGTTTGATATGGTAAGCTTTTAAAATAATAATATATTGCAATTTTAATTTGCATTTGCCTAATGATTAGATGCACACTTATCCATTGATGTTCCATTGAGTATTTCCCTTGGTAAGTACTTGTTCAAATATTTGTCCATTTAAAATATCTGGTTCATTTTTTCTTATTGTTGTATTTTAAAAATGTTTCACACATGTCCATGAATGTACACTTATTTTTCCTGGTAAAAAAAAAACTTTTAACTTAAATGTGTGACTTCTGAGTATTTTTCCCTATTGTTTAGCTTGATTGTTTTACTAGTGTCTTTTCCCTATTGAAACTTGATTGTTTTACTAGTGTCTTCCAAATTTTGAGGTCACCCAGCTTATTGTTGTTTTTGTTGTTTGTTTGGTTTTTGAGATAGAATCTCACTATGTAGCCCTGGCTGTCCTGCAACTCCTCTGTACTGGCTGGCTTTGAACTTACAGAGATCCACCCACCTCTGCCTTCCAAGTACTGGGAGTAAAGGTATGTACCACCACTGCCTGGCTATCATTTATGGTTTATAAATAGAGTATAGTTTTCATTATTAGAGCTAAAAACTTTTGCTATTGGGGACTCACCAGGAGTTTTCCTTACATTTTATTCTGTATTTTTTTTTTTTTTTTACAATCTTATGTTTTGTAATTATTCACCTGGGCCATTTTTTAAAGTCCTGTGTTCTTTTCTATGGATGTCCAGTAGGTAGTTCTGCTACTCTTTGATGAGAAACTTGTTTTTCTCCATTAGGTTGTCTTTGCCTCATTTCTATGTTTCTGCCTGTAACACACAGTCTAGATTTCAACTCTTAAGGCCTCTGCTTCTCTTTTTCAATGTTGTCTTGGCTTAGAGCAATGACTTTAAAGGTACATGGAAAAGAAAACATTTAGCTTACTGCATTTGCTGACGGGAAATATTTTATGTCCAACTAAAATGGCATTTGGGGGTGGGGGGAGGGCCAGAGAACTTTACCTAGGTCTTTGCCATGTAATTATCAAACAGAGTGCTTTACTGAAGTGGTATCTGTGATAGGAGCAAGCTTCATTCTGGCTACTAGCCTATTCAAGGCTTGTTAAGAGAATACACGACGCAGTCAAGGCACACTTAGCATCATGTCTAAACCTCTCTTTCCTGAAATACTTCTTGCCTCATGGTAGAGTAATGTGATACTCACAGGCACTGCTTGCTGTGGCCTCTGGCACCTTCACAGAAGGCAGCACCAGGTCCTCCATATCTGCGCCTATGTTGTGTGGGACCACACCCCTCATAACTCTGGCCATTGTTGAAAGGTCATATTACTGAAGCAAAGAAACTCAAGTCCAGTCAGTTCTGAGGCCAAGTATGAAGGACATAGAATCTTCCCAGTGCTTAGGTAGTAAAGGTTTGGAGTCCTGCTGGTGAGTCTGAGAAGTATCCAGAGGGTTTTAAGGATTCCTTTAACAGCTATCAAGAGGGAGGTTGTCTGGCTAGGAGAAGAAGTCCCAGCCTTAAGATTACTGAAAGAATGTGCTTAAGTGTGCTTCCCTTCATCATTTATAAAGAGTTCTCATAGATCATTTTCAATGTTGGGTCCTAAAATATTCTAGATAAGGTTGCAATTGGTCAAAATGTCTAGACTGATTAAGGGTATATGATATTGAATGATTGATGATCTAAATATAAGGATAAACAGCACAGAGATATAAATAGGTTCTGGTAAATGTATATATGTCTGGTAGCAAAGACTCATGGATCAATTATTATAGTCAGGGGATTTGAAATCTGTGGCCAGGGGAAAATATACTTATGAACAAGACACTGAGAGGATCATTTTTAGCTAATACTATTATGCCCTGATAATTTCATCCAAATTGATTTTATAAACACCTAACTCTGGTGGGAGCTTGAGGTGCAGTGA
Organism: Apodemus agrarius; assembly: GCA_964023405.1. Lineage (NCBI taxonomy): Eukaryota > Metazoa > Chordata > Mammalia > Rodentia > Muridae > Apodemus > Apodemus agrarius. The sequence goes on from OZ030018.1 coordinate 51,705,500, forward strand.
TGGTTAAAAGGACTTGCATCTCTTTTCTGAGAAGCTTTCTGTAACTTTGGTCCTTTCTTTCCTCATGCAGCTGTGTTGAATAAGCATCTGAAGAGTCACATATTCACTGTGGTTCATTGATGGAGCTGGTAGAAAGAAGAGAGTGAAGGAAAGGGAGGGAGAAAGAGGGAGGGAGGAGGAGGGGAGGGGGGAAAGGAGAGAGAGAGAGACCCTCTTTTGGTTTCTTTCTTCTTCCTCTTCTGCTAATGACTTCCCTAGAAGTTGATAGGTTAAAAAAAATACCAGAAGTTAGCATTATGAGCTGCTTGATGTCATTCTCAGAGAAATTGTTTTCCGTGGATAATTATTCCAGTTGTTGTTGATGCATTTTATGACTCTGATTTCCCTACTTTAATGAGCTGCCAGCTTTTTCTGTGAAGCAGGAGTGATACAGCAACCTTGCAAGTCGAGGCAAGCAAGTCACTGGAAGAGCAAAGGGGAAATGCTCAGCGGACAGGAGGTTAGTTCGTTAATGTGCTTGTGGGTCAGAGTTTGAGGCACAGCCCTGGTTTCTCAGATTAGGAGATTGAAATCACTGGGGCCATCAAACAGGCTGGGGCATGTCAGCAAAGAGCTGCCATGTCCAGTTGAATTCTGGTCCTCACATATCTCAGGTCACCTATTCAAGGTCACTGGATGGTTCAGGTGACTCACTACTTTCTGTGTCCTCTACTCCCCTTCAAAATGCCAAATCCCAGAGAGTCCATTTGGCTTAACCAAACTGCCCATGGGAAAGCTACTAATTGTTGCTTAAAATGATAATAGCAGTAACATCAAATATTTCTATACAATAGAAATATTTTCCTGCAGGTTTTCATGCCAAGAGGCTTTTGCCTTATACTTGAGTGGAAAGTGATGTATCAGATGGAAAAAACCCACCAACAACTTGGCCAAGGGTTTGGTTTGTATTTGTGTAACAAATACAGGGGCAGATGCTTGCAACCAACCATTGGACTGAGCAGGGGGACCGCAATGGAGGAGTTAGAGAAAGGACTGAAGGAGCTGAAGGGGTTTGCAACTGCATAGGAAGAACAACAAGATCAAACAACCAGACCCCCCCAGAGCTCCCAGGAACCACCACCAGGGACTAAACCACCAACCAAAGTGTACACATGGAGAGACCCATTGATTCAGATGCATATGTAGCTCAGGATGGTCTTGTCTGACATCAATGGGAGGAGGGGCCCTTGGTCCTGTGAAGGCTCTATGCCCCAGTGTAGGGGAATGCCAGAGCAGGGAGGTGGGAGAGGGCAGGTGGTGGGGGAACACCCATATAGAAGCAGGGGGATGGGGAATGGGATAGGGGGTTTCCAGAGGGAAAATCGAGAAAGGGGATAACATTTAAAATGTAAATAAATAAAATATCTAATAAAAAAAGAATTAAGCTGCAGAGTGCAGGTTTTTACTTTGAAGGCTCAGTTGTAAAATAAAGCACACGTGAGTGTAAATGTACTGCCTCATTCTTTTTAATTAGACATTTTGGATTTATTTCATTAAACGTTTTGAAGATATTTGTTTTATTTTATGTGTGGGAGCACCTGCGTGCTACAAGTATGCATGGTCTCCTGAGAAGCCAGAGGGCATTCTGTGCCCTGGAGGAGTTACAGAAGTTCGTGAGCCACCATGAGTGTGCTGGAAGCCAGTCCGGGTCCTCCTAACACTCCTAGCTGTCGAGTCATCTCACACACATGTCTTTTTTTTCCATATTTTTTTATTGTATATATTCTATATTTACAATTCATTTCCCCTTTTCTGGTTCCCCACCCCCAAAGGTCCCACATGCCCTTTTCCCTCCCCCTGCTCCCTCATCCACCCCCTCCCACCTCCCTGTTCTTGTACTCCCCCACAATGATGCTTTGGTCCATTCTAGCACCAGTGTCCACTCCTTTCTTCTTGTCAGGCATCACTTGGTATGTGATTTATGTCTTTGGTGTTCCAAGATTCTAGGCTAATATCCACTTATCAGTGACTGCATACCATGGATATTCTTTTGAGACTGGGTCACCTCACTTAGTATGACGTTCTCCAGCTCCATCCATTTCTCTAAGAATTTAATGAATTCATTGTTTCTAATGGCTGAATAGTACTCCATTGTGTATATATGCCACAGTTTTTGTATCCATTACTCTGTTGAGGGACATCTGGGTTCTTTCCAGCTTCTGGCTATTATATATAAGGCTGCTATGAACATAGTGGAGCATGTATCCTTATTGCATGCTGGGGAATCTTCTGGGTATATTCCCAGGAGTGGTATGGCTGGGTCCTCGAGAAGTATCATGTCCACACATATGTCTTGTTATACTTTGTTCTTATTCACTCCTTTCCCCACCTCCCATTTTGCCCATTCTCTTCTTGCTCAGCCCTTTCCTCACCCACAATAATCCTCCTTCTGCTGAGCGACTTATTCTTATAACTATCTAACTTTGATGTCTTTGACCTTATTTTTCTGAAGAGGGAATTGAGTCTTAGAGCCGTGAACTCATTCAGCTGGAGATTCGATGTTCACTGTAGTGTGAAGGAAGCCTCAGACCAGAGACTCACTGCACTGAACCCAGAAGCTTTCTTTCCTGTATATGCAGCAGTTTGCTAAGTTCCAGGAACTTTAAGTGGGGCAAAATTCTTTGTGAAACCACTCCTGATTTCAGTGAAGAACTCTTCTGTGTGTTCTCTGGAACATTTGAAAGTATCCATCATCCAGATTGGCATCGCACTGACAGTTACTGAGTCTTTTGAGTAAGCAAGGTTATAGGTGTTCGAGAGAATATCTATGGCTTCTTCATTCCTGATTCTAAAGGCTAATATATTCATCATATTTAATTTATTAAGGTCAGTCCAAACGCCACAAATAATGTACAGGGAATATAAATAGAATATAAATATAAATCCACTGATATACATTTTTCTTCTATTACTGGAAAAAAATAAATCCAACTGCAGATTGTCTTATATTATGTATAGATATCTGATTTGTTTTGTTTATGTTTAATATAAATAGTTAAAAAGTCACATGGTTATAGAAATAATTTGCATATTTAATTTGCTTCATGTTTGAAACATGTGATTCTTTTGTCATTACAAATGGGTTGTTTCAAACTGTTGATTCAAAGTTATAATTGCATTAAAAAAATAGCAGCCAGGTACTAGAGGGATGGTTCTGTGCTGATGCCCCAGAGGACTCAAGTTTGGTTCCCAGCACCCATATCAGGTGGTTATAACTGCCTCAAATTATAAACACATGTTTCTGTGCCACAGACATATGAACATAAATAAAACTAAAAGTAAATTGTAAAATAGCTAGAACAATCAGCAAAGCATGGTCATGCATACCTCTAATGCTAGACTTTCGCATTTTGAGGTAGGAAAATGATCAGATCGTGCAGCAACACACACACACATACACACACACACACACACACACACACATACAGAGAGAGAGAGCACAAGAGCAAGAGCACAACAATAAGTATTCTTTTAGTTTTAATAAACATTGAAGAGTGAAATAAATCTTTTCATTTGTGTTTTCCCATTTGACTCAGGATTTTTGGCCCATCACAAGTTTTCCCTATTGCAATTTCTCCATCTCTAGTATGAAAATACTAACAAATGACTTGCCAGCTATCAAGATGACTATGTGGCCGATGATGCTATAATTGGAGGAGGAGCCCATAGGGTGCTAAATATAGTAACCATTCATGGGAGAAAGCATGCACATTCATGGGAGAAAGCATGCACATTCATGGGAGAAAGCATGCAGCTTTTGCTCCTTGTAACATCCATTCACAATGTTAGAAACAGAAGTTTGCAAAGGTGGCATGCCCATTGTGTTTATGCAGTTTGCTCATTTTTAAATGCTCAGTTGCCTTTTGTTAGGTATTGGCTGTTCTTTCTATTCTCTGTCTGTGTCCCTTCTCTTACATCCCCACCTCTGGGCCCCTCCTGCCCCTCCACAAACTGTTCCCTTTTGGATCTGGGATATCCTTCGAAGGAAGATTCGTGAGTTGAAGGCATGGTTCCCAGGTGGCAACACTATCAGGAATCGATTGCATCATGAGAGCCCTAACTTCTCAATGTGCTTATCCACTGATGACCTTGTCTCTGTAAAGGCTGGTGGGTCACTGGGAGCATGCATTTGAAGGGTAAAAATTACTTCATTCATAAGTCAAGAAGTCAAAAAAGCAGCGAATTGGTTGTAAAATTTGTGTAGTATAGAACTCTTAAAGATAAATGAAAATGATACACCAATGACCCGGATGCTCAAATTTAGCTCAAAGATTAATTTTAGGTTTTACTTAAAATGGCTTTTCCTTATCTATCTTTTAATGGGTTGGAGAGATGGTTCAGCTATTAAAGGCTAGATTGGCAATCAAAACTTCATGATTTTTTTTAAAAGAAAGTTATGGAAGAAAGAAAAAAATCATCTCATCTATGATTTCACAGTTGCTAAGTCTTTGATGAAACTGCTTGCCAGTATAATATGTTCTATAAATACTGCTGTATGAAGCTGAGCAGTTATACATACACTAAAGGTGATGTTTGGCATAGAGGAATCAAAGACTCAGTAACCTTTATGAGTGGGTGTATGTCTTCACTGTATACATCTTGGTCCATTGTGCCGTATAATGTCTCAATGGCTATAAGCATTTTGAGGAAAGATATTTTATATATGTTCACATTTGTCCACAACACACACACACACACACACACACACACACACACATACACACACACACACAGAGAGAGAGAGAGAGAGAGCCAACAGTTTGCTTGACTCTGCAGAAAGTCTATGTTTCATCAGATGACTGCCTTCATTCTGTGTTGTCTATCCTTCCTTGTATATTCCTTCATGTTCTTAAAATCACCTATACAACCCCTAACACTATTAATGACACTCTGTTATACTTGCAGACAGCAACATGCTGTCCTCTGAAAGTTCCCACCCAGCAGCTGACTCAGACAGATACAGAGACCCACAGTCAATCAGTGGATGGAGGTTGGGGACTGTTATGGAAGAATAGGAGGAAGGATTGCAGGTCCAGAGAAAGATAGAAACACCACAGGAAGACCAGTGAGTTAGCTAACCTGGACTCTTGGGGCCCTCAGTGTCTGAATCACCAACCAAAGGACATACACGGGCTGGACCTAAGCCTCCCTGAACATATATAATGGATGTGCCACTTGGTCTCCATGTGGGTCCTGAACAACTGGAACAGGAGCTGTCCCAAAAGCTGTTGCCTGTATGTGAGATATGTTATACTATCTGGGCTGCTTCAGTGGGTGATGAAGCCTCGCAGAGAGACTTGAAATGCCAGCGTGGAAGGGATACCTGGCGGGGGGCACCCACTCAGAGGAGAAGGGGTAGGGGAATGGGAGAATGGATGTGGGAGGGGGTGACAGGGAGGGGAGCAGTGAGAAGAAAAAAGTAAACCACCACCACCACCATCACCACCACCACCACCACCACCACCACCACCACCACCACCACCACCACCATCACCACCATCACCACCACCATCACCACCATCACCACCACCATCACCACCACCACCATCATCATCACCATCACCACCACCACCACCACCACCACCATCACCACCACCACCATCATCATCACCATCACCACCACCACCACCACCACCACCACCACCACCACCATCACCACCACCATCACCACCACCACCATCACCACCACCACCATCATCATCACTATCACCACCACCACCACCACCACCACCACCACCATCACCACCATCACCACCACCACCACCACCACCATCATCATCACCATCACCACCACCACCACCACTACCACCACCACCACTACCACCATCACAAATAACAACAACAACAACAACAACAACAACAACAACAACAAAACTGTTGGCGCTGCATCACAGAAGCCCAGAGGCAACTCCTTCACCCATGGATGCTCTGACAGGGCCTGTCTGCTTCACAGGGGATTCAGCTGGGTCTAACTTCTTTGCAGTATCCTTCCCTCCTGTTCTGCACGATTGCTCCTAATTAGCCAAACGTGAAAGAAAGACTGTGCCAATGCTGCTGTCTGTGTCCAATCTCTCTGTTCTTTCCACCTCAACTTGGAAACTGGAAGATCAGGAACACCTCCTGGCTGGCTTCTACAGAAAAGATGGAACATGCCTGACTCAGAGGCAGCATTGGCAGTGTGGTCCCCCAAGTCAGCATGCATGGCGTTTAAATGGGTATTTGTGCAAAATCATACCCACGTGATACATATGCACCCCTTTGGCACGCTCCCCAGAATCAGCATATTTTTTTATACTGGTGGGGACCTGGAATCACACAGATCTGGGTGTGAATTCTGCCTCTGCTGCCTCTGTGACCATGGCCAATTACTTATCAAATCCTGTCCTCTCTCACTTTCTTTCTTGAATAAAAAACTTTCGTGATACCGTGTACCTCATTTTTCTTGGTAGCAAAAAGGAAGAAAAGAGCTTAGTGCAAGGAGATAAGAGTGGATCAATTCTCATTCTTCTGCATGTTGACCTCCAGTTGAGCCAGCACCATTTGTTGAAAAGGCTATCTTTTTTCCACTGGATGTTTTCAACTCCTTTGTCGAATATCAATTGGCCATATGTGTGTGGGTTCAATTCTGGATCTTCAATCCTATTACATTGATCCACTTCCCTCTCACTGTACCAATACCATGCAGTTTTTAACACTACTGCTCTGTAGTATTGCTTGAGGTCCGGGATATTGATTCCCCCAGAAGTTCGTTTACTGTTGATGATAGGTTTAGCTATCCTGGGTTTTTTGTTATTCCAGATGAATTTGAGAATTGCTCTTTCTAACTCTATAAAGAACTGAGTTGGGATTTTGATGGGGATTGCGTTGAATCTGTATATTGCTTTTGGCAAGATTGCCATTTTAACTATATTAATCCTGCCAACCCATGAGCATGGAAGATTTTTCCATTTTCTGAGGTCTTCTTCAATTTTCTTCTTCAGAGACCTGAAGTTTTTGTCATATAAATCTTTCACTTGTTTGGTTAGAGTCACACCAAGATACTTTATATTGTTTGTGGCTATTGTGAAGGGTGTCATTTCCCTAATTTCTTTCTCGGCCTGCTTATCCTTTGCCTATAGGAAGGCTACTGATTTTCTTGAGTTGACTTTATAACCAGCCACTTTGCTGAAGTTGTTTATCAGCTGTAGGAGTTCTCTGGTGGAGTTTTTTGGGTCACTTAAGTATACTATCATATCATCTGCGAATAGTGATAGTTTGACTTCTTCCTTTCCAATTTGTATCCCTAAGCTCAACTCCAAGTGGATCAAGGACCTCCACATAAAACCAGACACACTAAAACTACTAGAAAAGAAACTGGGGAAGACCCTTGAGGACATTGGCTCAGGGGGAAATTCCTGAACAGAACACCAATCGCTTATGCTCTAAGATCAAGAATAGACAAATGGGACCTCATAAAGTTACAAAGTTTCTGTAAGGCAAAAGACACTGTCAAAAGGACAAATCGGCAACCAACAAATTGGGAAAAGATCTTCACCAACCCCACATCCGACAGAGGGTAATATCCAATGTACACAAAGAAATCAAGAAGTTAAACCCCAGAAAACCAAATAACCCTATCCAAAAATGGGGTACAGAGCTAAACAAAGACTTTTCACCTGAAGAAATTTGGATGGCTGAGAAACACCTTAAAAAATGTTCAACACCATTAGTCATTAGGGAAATGCAAATCAAAACAACCCTGAGATTTCACCTCACACCTGTCAGAATGGCTAGGATTAAAAACTCAAAAGACACCAGGTGTTGACGAGGATGTGGAGAAAGAGGAACACTCCTCCACTGCTGGTGGGAATGCAAGCTGGTACAACCACTCTGGAAATCAGTCTGGCGCTTCCTCAGAAAACTGCACATGATACTTCTGGAGGATCCAGCCATACCACTCCTGGGAATATACCCAGAAGACTCCCCAGCATGCAATAAGGATACATGCTCCACTATGTTCATAGCAGCCTTATTTATAATAGCCAGAAGCTGGAAAGAACCTAGATGTCCCTCAACGGAGGAATGGATACAAAAAACGTGGTATATATACACAATGGAATACTATTCAGCCATTATAAACAATGAATTCATGAAATTCTTAGAGAAATGGATGGAGCTGGAGAACGTCATACTAAGTGAGGTGACCCAGTCTCAAAAGAATACCCATGGTATGCAGTCACTGATAAGTGGATATTAGCCTAGAATCTTGGAACACCAAAGACACAATTCACATACCAAATGATGTCTGACAAGAAGAAAGGAATGGACACTAGTGCTGGAAAGGATCAAATCATCAGTGTAGGGTAATACCAGAACAGGGAAGTGGGAAGGGGTGGATGGGGGAGCAGGGGGAGAGAAAAGGGCATGTGGGACCTTAGGGTTGGTGGGGAAACAAAAAAAGGGAAATGAAATGTAAATATAGAATATATCCAATAAAAAAATGAAAAAAAAAAAGGAAGAAAAGAGGCAGTGGGGTAGTCACGTCTATTATATATGATGCCTTAGAAGTCAAATTAAATAATGCGTGAGTATTATAGTCTTTGGTATAGCTTGCCCTCAGTATGTCTAAGGGTTATGGTTCTTGGTCCCGTTATTCCTGTGTAACTTTTGTATGCTGCTTCATTGTACGGCTCTTCAAATGTCATCAGCATCTGTGGACCATTTCGTCACTTCAGTATCAGCCTTCTGCCTCCATTTGTCTCTGTGTTCCATGAAATAGATTTCTGGTCTCCCTCTCTCTTCCCATTACTCTTAAAGCCTTGTAGGTCTCATGAGTTTCAGGTTCACTTGCACCCCACTCCCCTATTGTTGCGCTTGCCTTTTTGCTTGCTACTCAGAGATCCCCGTCCTTTTGCCTTGTTGAACTTAAGTTTGACAGAAAGCAAGTCTGCCTTAATTCAGCGGCTGCTGCTCCCTGTGTGAAGTGCTGGCAATCACCTCTAACTTTCACGTACTTTAGATGGTCTGATTTCTATTGTTATCAACCCTAGACACGCGACTGCTTTGCATTGTTGAGACCGTACTCATTATCTCCCTTAGAAACTCAACGGATGCTCACACTCTTTGGTCTCTCATAACTGCTCAGAGTAACGTCTCTGTCAGGAACACAGGGTGAATTGTGAGGTTGGTTCTTTAGAAACCTTGTGTTGCTGTGTGTTACAGGGCAATAGTATGCATGGCCCTGGCAGGAATGGGTTGAGGATGGGGGCAAATCATCTGGGCTAGAGAGATTGCACGTGGGCCGGCAGTCCAGACCCTGGAAACCTGGGAGGAAGTGAAGACTATTTCAGCATTTTTGTGTGTGAGGGAAGCATTGGTTCCAGCTGATCCCCAGGCGTTGGTCTCCAGACGAGATTCCTTGCCATCTTGCTGCTTCTTAACAGCGAGAGCTAAAACTATTAGGAAGGTAATCATTAGATTTCATAGTCAGTAATTAGTTAACTATCAGATAGAACAATGGCTAATGAATAGAGCCAATTACAATTTATGAGCTTTTAATAAGGCCACGCTTAAATTGGTGACAGAAATGACACGAACAGGGCTGGGAAGTCCATGAGCCTCACCGGAAGCTACATATAAAGTTTGTAGATTACAGGGGCGGAAAATGAGGAGCCTTGGGTGGTTTTGAATCAGAAAACTGAACCATTCATGTAGTCTTGGGGGGATGCTTGCTTCAGACGCAATAATCATCTCTGGAGGATATGATGCTAGCTAGGGGACCAGGTGGTTCAGGAGCCTGAAGAGGAACTCATCGTGATGGAAATGGAATCCGTAGTGAAAGGCAGAAACTGTCAGGAGTCCAGGAAGGGAGGGACTCTAAGATGCTTCCTTCTTAGGAAGCTTTCTGCTGGATGGAGTTAGTTCCTGAAGATTCACAGACAAGCAAGTCTCTCTGGGAGGAGAAGATGGAAGAGAAAAGTCACTGAGAAAAGTATTTAGAGATGAGAATTTCAAGGAGAAACTTCAACTACTTGGTATTCTATTTCCCCTTTTCTCCTTTCGTTCCCGCCCTCACCCTCTCCTCTCCTCCCCTCCTACTTCTCTCTGTTAGCTCCTCTCTCCATACAAATTTCTAGAGTTAGACAAATAATCTCTGTTTGAACTTTAGTTCATATCTGTTACCTTTTATACATATTCCTGCATTCCACTGATTTCAGCTCCATATGCATAAAATGAGGAGGGGGTACTCCCAGGAATGGAACGTGTTGGGAACAAGTGTGTTCCGGGAGAGCAATTATGGAGACAAAGTGTGGAGAAGAGACTGTCCTTCCTACCTGGGAATTCATCCTATAAACTGTCACCTACCCCCCACTACTATGGATGACAAGAAGTGCATACCGAAAGGAATCTGTTATGGTTGTCTCTGGAGGGGCCCTGCAACAGCCTTACAGATAGAGGCAGATACTAGCAGCCAACCATTGGACTCAGCGCGGGGTCCCCAGTGGAGAAGTTGGAGGGCAGACGGGAGGAGCTGAAGGAGTTTGCAGCCCCATAGGAAGAACGATGATGTTGGCCAACCAGCTGCCCCAGGGCCCCCAGGGACTAATCCATCAACCAAGGGGTACACATGGTTCCAGCCAAAAGATTGGCAGAGGAAAACCCTGTTGGGCATCAGTGGGAGGAGTGGTCCTTGGTCCTATGAAGGCTCAATAGATGCCCCAACAAAGGGAAATTGAGGAGGGGTAGGTGGGAGAGGGTCGGTTGGAGGGGTATATACTTGGAGACAAGGGGTGGGAGGAGGGGTTGGGGGTTTTCGGGGAGGGGGAAGCTGGGAAAGGGTATAGCATTTGAAATGTAAATGAAGAATACATTCAATTAAAAAAAAGAGAGGAAAAAAAGTGTGTTCCAGGAGGATAGGTATTTAGAAGTATTAGGAATGGTGCATGCCTAATAAATGAAATCTGCTAAACTTGTGATGTGTTTACACGGCTGTGGGTTGACACATTGGGGGAGGTTGAGGGAGGAATTAGAGGCTCTCCTAAGTCAGGAATTCTTCTCCTCTTTCTTCTGCAAGGCTTCAGATATTTAAAATACAGTAACGCTGTCTACCTTTTGAGTAGACTTACTAGGTAAGTCAAAAGGTTTTGTCTTGGTAACCTGGGCACAGTGCCTTTTAAAGTGCCTTGGGGATTATCTGAAGACCTGGCAATGGAAAATAGATCTGAATGATGACTGGTCATAAAACACACCATTAATTTTTACACCTTGATGAAGATTATTTATTGAGAGCAGGGCATGGGCAGGTCCTGAGTCACCACCATCCTTGATGTTTCTCATGTTTTCGAAGGAAGGCAGCAAGTGTTATCACATACCCAAAGATTATAAAAATTATAAATTCCAGCACTTAACAAAATATTTTCTACCTCATTTTTGGCATAAATAGAGACAGCAATAATTCTGTATTATGACACCCTTCCCGCCCCCCATTAATGGAATGGTTAATGAATTCTAAGAATTTAAGGTAGTGAATGTCTAAACAAAACAAATGCTAATCATTATTGTTATCTAGTTAGGGTTATCTCTTTCCAGGGGCCCACATATTTTTTTCTCCACAAAAATATATTTGGTAGTTCGGAGAATTAAGCTCCAAACTGGTTTAAGGTGGTGACAGAAGTCCTTAATGGCAGGCAGTGGCAAATGAAAGTCAGGGCTGGGATGAATCCAGTGAAGGTCAGAGCAGAGCAAAGGCCATTAGCAGCTGAATGTGATTCTGTGTTCTGGACAGAGTGAACCACCGCCATAGCCCAGTTTCTTAGTAAACAGCTGTCTGACACCCACACGAACAATCACCGGAAGTATTAACAGCTCA